>PVKN010000379.1:20412-81689 GCA_004027915.1 Capromys pilorides | reverse complement strand
TTTTGCTCACTTTCTAGCCCAGCCTGGCCTCAAACTCCCAGTGACCCTCCTGCCTCAGCCTCCCAAGTGCCTGGCATTAAGAGCGAGTGCTGGCTGTACAGGTGTAAGCCACAAGGTTTGGTCCATTAAAAATTCTAAATCCGGGGCCGGGGAGATAGCTCAGTAGAATAAGCACCTGCCTAGCAAGCGCAGGGTACTGAATTCAATCCCCGGTACTGCCAAAAAACAAAACGGAACAAAAAAGTACCCTCAGAATTTGAATTCGATTTTGAGTTACAAAATAATGAAGCCAGAGCTTCAGTTTCTTCACATAAAACGGCAGTGGTGATGAAGGTACCAGTGCCCGGTGGGGCTCGGTGGCCACACTCACTGGAGCCCGCGGGAGGCCCTGGGCACCTCGCAGCAGCGCCCCACCTCTCTCCAGCCACCCGGGGAGTCAGCAGCTGCTGTGACCAAGGGGAGCAGCGCAGGCAGGGCTGAGGCTGCGCAGCCCACGCCTGGGGAGAGCGGAGGGCGCTGCGAGAGCTTGGTGTGCTGCCAGGCAGACCCTGAGGTACCCCAGCAGGGACCGGCGAGCCCATCCATGTTGGCATTGCTTTTTCTCCCCTAATAGTAGACCCTATTTAGGACAGGGTCTACAGGGTCTGCAGGGTCTCACTACGTAGATCAGACTCCTAGTGAGCCTCCTGTTTTCAGCCTCCCAAATGCTGGGACTACAGGTGCGCGCCGCCACGCCCAGTCCCAATCGCAGTCCTAGCGCCCCCCAGAGACTAGGCCGGCATGGCGCACCGGGAATCAAACCCTGGCCCCTGCGCCAAGCACGTTAGGGCGCTGAGTGACCCGATTTCCCCTTCTGCTGGCATCCTCCCATGCCCGCTGTCGCGTCCATTCCCAGCGTCTCTAAAAGCGCCTCGCCTATTCACTTGCCTACTCTTTGCCGGAACCACCGGGAAGCCCGGCGCCGGTCGCTTGTAGTTTGTAGGACAGCCCAGTGGGGACCGAGTGGGCGTCCCGGCCGTACACAACACGCAGGCATCCCACCCACGGCTCTCGTTGTTCCCCACGCCCATGAAGGGAACAGTAACACAGAGCGCGAAGAAACCAAGCAATTAATTTTCCTTTAATTGCTATTCAAGCTTTTTAATACTAAAATTTAAATAATGTGATACACAGGAAAAAAATACTTTCTGAGAGAGAGAGAGAGAGAGTGTGTGTGTGTGTGTGTGTGTGTGTGTGTGTGTAACAAGGCTAGGGGCTCTGTGATGTAGTTAGTGGCACTAGCATCTTCCTGGTAAGCTCAAGGTCTGGAGTTCAACCCCTGGTACCATTAAAAAGGGACCCTGCTCTTGCAAGTAGGACTCCCACAGTACCAAGGGAGACATGAACTGCGCCCGAGACACGCCGGCACAGCTCGGAACCGGTGAGAAAGTACTGCAAGCTGCAATGCACACCTAACACCGCGTCTCGTGTGTTGGAGGGCAACTGTGTGCGACTTTGCTGCGCAGTAAAATGCTTATGAAAAGATAGCACAATATGCAAAGCTGAGGCATACATATATGATTAAAATTTAACAGAAAATAACGGGATTTACTTAAGAATTTAGAGCCGCTGTTTTGCACTCGGGTGCTTCCCCATTAAGGGGACTTGTCCGCGTCTGCAGACCCATCGAGCTGTTATGGGCGGTGGGGTGGGCTGGGGGAGACTTGTACTGCAGTCAGGCGAGAAGCCAGGGACGAAGCTCAGGTAAGACACACAGGACAGGGTCCTATGCTAAGGGGCCGTCTGCCCCAAACGACAACCGAATGACACTCTGGCCTGGGCTGAGGAGACTGCTTATTTTTTCAATGTCCCTGGTTTGGGACAGACCACACTAAGCAGTGA
This sequence comes from Capromys pilorides, assembly GCA_004027915.1. Classification (NCBI taxonomy): domain Eukaryota; kingdom Metazoa; phylum Chordata; class Mammalia; order Rodentia; family Capromyidae; genus Capromys; species Capromys pilorides. The sequence continues at coordinate 79,808 of PVKN010000379.1, read as the reverse complement.
TAAAGGCAGATGCAGATGGGTTTTTTCCCACAGTGGTTTAATGATCACACAGAAAGCGTGCGCCTTTCTGGCCGCACCCACGGGGCCCGCCTCCCACCCCGTGGCCACGTGGCATGCTCTCAGTACCCCTTCTCCCACTTGCTGTCACCTTTAATTTGGCAATGCCAAAGGACATGAGATGGCGCCTCGTTGTCATGTTCATTTGCATTTCCCCATGACCAACGAGTTCGCGCGTGTCTTGATGTACTTAATTAAATCAATTTTTATTGGTACATTTCACATGCAGAATGAGAACTGATGCTTTCTGTGCCTGCGCGTCCACCCTCCCATCAACCTCTCCTCCTCTCCATTTACGAAGGCTTTGTTTCCTTTTTTCTCTTCTTTCCCATCAGCCTCCCCCTCCTAGGTTCCCCTCCCCACGTGAATATTTTCTTCCTATTTTGGTGTTGTGGATCTGTCTCTGCCTCTCTATCCCCCACCCCCACCCCCACCCCAACCCTCACGGGTCTCACTTAGCTCAGCTGACCTCAAACTTTCAGTCCTCAGGCCTCCGCCTCCCGAGCTGCATGGTTTTGTGGAAGTGTCTATTCAAATTGTAGCCTACTTTTTTCTTAAACTAGGTTATCTTTGAGTTATAAAATTGTCTGCTGGACATGCTGTGGAGCGCCTGTAATTCTAGCACTTGGGAGGCTGAGGCAACAGGATCTCTGTGAGTTCAGCAATTTCAAGACCAGCCTGAACTACACAGCAAGACCTTGTCTCAACTTTGTTACATGATTTCCAAATATTTTCCCATATTCTGTGTACTTTTTGCAGTGTAGGGGACCAAACGAAGTCTTTTTATGAGACAGGGTCTTCTATGAAATTTAGGCCGGCCCTGAACTCAGTGTAACCCAAACTAGCCTAAACTCACGGCCACCCCAACTCTTCCCCCCAGATGTTCCATGCGCAGTCTCTCTGCTTGAAAGCATCCTGCCAACTTGCCTGGGCTGGCCCCAAATTTATCATGTTCCTCCCTCAGTGTCCTGAGTGGCTGCATTACTGGTGCACACCGCCACCATCGCTGGCCTTGCCTTGTCGTTGATGTCCCGTGAAAGCACGAAAGATTTAAATTTTGATGAGGTCCAATTTATATGCTATCATGTATGTTCCTTAATGGTTTCTTTGGTCATATTACTTGGCTGCTTACTCCAATTACAAAGGATTTCTTTTAAGTTTTAATTTTATTAAAGTGACCCAGGATAGGGTTTTTGTGTGTGCTGCGAGGCAAACACGTCCACTCCTGTTTTTCTCGTGGACATGCACGCATCCTGACCCCACCACGGGGGCTGTCCCGTCTCCACTGAACTATCCTGGTTCCCTGGTTCCAAATCCACTGGTGTCACAGAACTCATTTCTGGACTGTGATTTCCATGCTGCCCAATCACAGGTCAACACCTTTCGGCATGGGTCACAGCAGCTTTGCAGGAAGTTTCATAAATTATTGATCGATCTGGTACGGCGTCTCCCTACGCGGCACAGGCTCACAGCGATCCTCCCGTCTTAGCCTCCCCAGCCCTGGGGTTACAGGCATGCGCCACCACAGCCTGCTTCCAGGACCTGCGTGGCACGTAGAGATCTGGACCCTGCTCTTGCAAGGCAGATGCTTGGGTCCTGAGTTATCGCCCCAGCCCTGCAGGAAGTGTTACAGTAGGAAGTGTGACTGTCGTCTGCCTCAAGGTTGTTTTGGCTTTTTAGCATGTCCCGTCTTCCCAGGTGTACTTAGGATGAGCCTGAGTTTGTGCACAGAAGCCAACTAACCGAGGTTTTCCTGAATCTGTAAATAGTTGAGGAATTACTGTCATCCAAGCTATGAAGACGAGGTCCTTAGTTTCTTTCAATAATGCTTCCTGCAGGGACTGGGGACATAGCTCAGTGCTACAGGTGTCTGCCTGGCAAGAGCAAGGTCCTCAGTTGGATTTCTGGTACAGTTCCCTGACTCCCACCCTGCAAAAAACCCATCTAAAAAAAAAAAAAAAAGTATTTGTGCTTCAGTGCACATAAGCGTAAGTTTTGTGTGCAGAATGCAAAATACCAGAGAATGCAAAATAAAAGTTTTGATGGTATGTGGAATTTTTTGAAGTACATTTTATTATTTTTTATGGGACTAGGGATTAAACTCAATACTTCACTGAGCCACATCTACCCCACCCTCCCAGTTTTGTCTGTTTGTTTTTTGAGACAATGCCTTGCTAAGTTGCCCAGGCTGGGCTCAAACTTATGGTCCAACTGCTTGGGCTTCTCCAAGTCGTGGGACAGCACACACGTGCCACTTTGCTCAGGTACACATGTTTTATTATCCCTGGTGGTGCTGGAGTCGAACCTAGGACCTTGCTGGACAGGTGCTTTACCACGGAGCGGTATCTCCAGTTGAACTATATTTTAAAAATACTTGAGCACATCTAAGAATGACACGAGCTCAAATGAATCCCAGAATTACAGTATAAAATCACAGGAAACTTACAACTACACTGGATTATCTGAAGGATTAATTTCCCAAACGGTATGGCAGGTACTGCTAGAGAAAGAGCATGTAAAGTTAGGGAAGAATGTGTGTGTAAGGTTTGGGGGGAATCCGCGTGCCATTGTGCCTTGAGGTTGCAGGGTGGCACTCAGTGGTAGAAGCATATATAATACAGGAGAAGCCCTGGATGTGATGGCTGGAAAAGGAGAATAGGAACTACGCGTTATTCACAGTCTAGGCCTGGAATCCAGGTTTAGGACATTTAGTGTTCTCTTTAACAAACCTTATGATAATGACTGACTAGTTGGGGGCCAAAGCCCTGGCTCTTGGCCGAGCTCAGACAGCGGCCCGTGTCCAAGAATGGAAGCGCAGTACGGGACAGCAGCTGCAGCGAGCGCTGATGACACCGCGAAGAGCGGTGGGGACCCATCTCTGGGCTGGTGGAGGCCCTGGGAGCTCTGAGGAGAACGAGGCAAGGCTGCAGGTCCTCGCGACTGGGCAGCCCGAGGCTTGACCACAGATGCCACAGCACTGGTCCTGGGCTGACTGTTGTGTGGGACGCCGTGGTCACCCGCGGGGAATGGGGACTGGGGCCACGCAGCGCTGCCTGCAGGGGGCCCGATGCCACCTCTGCCTCCCACCATAGGGCACTGCACCTGTCTGGATTATCGGTTCCCTGCGGCTCTCCATTGCCTGGGGGTGGTTTCTGCCCCTCATCATAGAGGGGGGTGTCACCAGCTCTGCCGCTGTGGGCATCAGAGGTGACTGGAGAAGAGTGGCGCAAAAGAAAAGGTCGGAAGACAAACAGGGCCAAGAGTTTTGCAGCAAAGGAAGCGGCTGGGTCAACCTCAGCAGGGGGTTCTTTGAGGAATTCAGATAGCACAAATGATGATACCAGAAAAAATGGACCTCATCAAACTAAAAACTTTAAACAACAGAGAAGGCCATTTGAAGTTTCAAAAGACTAATGATACATTTTCAGAAAATGAAAGAAAAGTATACACAGGTGGGGGGAATTGCTACATTTTTATTTTACATACCCAAGACTTCGGGAGAGAACGTTAGATACATTTTTAGACTGTGGACACACAAAAGGGGTCAGCATAAGCAACACACAGTAACAAGGGCATCTTAACATCTTTTTAAGTTTCAGAATCTCTTTTTAAATTACTTTTGATTCAGTACAGTTCATCCTTTGTACTACTGAAAACATTGGCAAAGAAAAAAATTTTTCTTAATCCATGAAGGAAAGTCATGCTGGACCAGGGAGATGGCTCAGTGGAATAAATGCTTGCCTGGCAAGCACAGGGTCCAGAGTTCAGTCCCCATTACTGAAAAAAAAAAAAAAGAAAGAAAGACATGCTGCAAGTTGCTTTTACGAAAACGTAAAGCATGTCCAACTCATGGCTTCACCTAATCTCTCCACAAACTGGTGGTTGTGTTAAGTTTAAAAGAACGCTCCACTGCTGTCCTTAGAATTCTTGCCACTAGCATTATTTCCTCTTTTCTCGTCTTGACTTAGGGTCTCACTACACACAGGTCACGCCGGCCTCGAGCTTGGAGCAGACGCGCCGTCTCCATTCTCCCGGGCACTGCGGTTACCAGGGGCACCACGGTGCCCAGCTGCAGTTTTGATGTTTTGAGTGCACAGGAAATGAGTGGCACCTGGTTGACAAAATTTCAGGGCTCTAAAGCACTGGTTTTATTTACCGTATTTGTCTTTTTGAGCCAGGGTCACTGTGTGGTTCAGCCTGGCCTTGAACTTGCGTCAATCTTCCTGCCTCGCCTCTCAAGTGCTGGGATTACGGTGTGTGCCATCATGTATTGGCTAAGCCGCTTTTAAATTTATCTAAATTAAAATATGAAAAATAGCAAAATTAAGCAATTTCTCTAATTTGGGATATTTTCCTTTGTCTTTAAAATATTCTTTATTTGGCACAGGGCCTTACTACGCAGCTTGGACTTACAGTAATCCTCCTGCCTCAGCCTCCCCAGCACTGGGAATACAGGCATGCGCCACTATGCCCGGACTTGGTGGCTGGTGCACTGGGCCTGGGGGGTGGGGCCGGCACAGCACTCAGTGTCAGGGATCGAGTCCCGGTCCCTGCTTTTGCCTAAGCAGTCACTTAGTCTGTTGAGCTGTCTCACCAGCCCTCTTTCCTTTGTCTTATTTACTTAGTAATTTATTTATTTTGTGGTACCGGCGATTGAACTCAGGACACTGTGCTTGCCAAGCAGGCACTTATTTCCCCAGTCCCTCCTTTGTCTTCACATGTTTCTCTAAAACCACAATTACAGTGGCTAAAAAGTTCTGACATGCAGATGTGCCAAACTTCACCACAGTGATTCTGGGCAAGTCTGGGTTTTGTCTTCTGAGCATGGCTTCGGACATGAAGCTGGCATCCACTGGGCAGAGGCAGGGGAAATGTGAATCCTGCCCTGGAACGCACAGGACCGCCCCTCACCCAGAACTGGCAAGACGCCTGCAGTGCTGCGCTGCAACAGCGCAACTACGGCCTGCTCTCAAGTCAGGCTTCACCTCTTCCTCCTCAGATTGAACCAACACCACAGGAAGAGGGGTCGCACACCACGGCACTGACTGGTGGGTTCAGATCCGAGCCTCGCCAACAGCCAGCTAGAGAACCGAGGTAGAAGGAAGTGCACTGAGTTAGGAGGAACAGAACCTGTCCACACCTCTTCCCCAAGTGTCGACATGGGGGAACTGCTAGGATCAGAGAGGCCTTCGAGGACAGGCACCTGCACACATGTGAAACCTGCGACTGGCATCTGCAATGCTTTGCGTGGCCCAACTTTAGTTAGGCTTGCTTCAAAAAGTAAGCACAATCCCCAGGTCCAGTGCTGAGGTACTAAACGGGGAGGTGCCGATGGAGAACCCCAAGGCTGGGGCCAACCCTGTCAGTTCAAACTCTTTTTTCTTTTTTTGTCTGTTTGAGACAGGGTCTCGCTATGTAGTTTAGGCTGGCCTTGAGCTCACTTTTGTAGCCCAGGCTGGTCTTGAACTCACACCAATCATCCTGCCTCAGCCTCCCAAGTGCTGGGATGACAGACATGCGCCACCGCGCCCAACCCCCAAACATCTTTCAGGCTTTGGGACAGCAGGAAAATCAGAGTCAGGATCAGCAGTGGAGTAAATAGAAAGCACCAATGTGTTGCAAGCAGCTTTGTTTTAAAAAATGAAAGCTATCTCATCAATACAAAGGCCATGTTTATATTTACTGTGAGTCACAGTTACAGAACTTGGAAGCTGACTGTGGTGGGCATACCTACCTACAATTCTAGCCCTTAGGAGGCTGAGGCAGGAAGATCACAAGTTGAAGCCAATCCAACCTACATATCTAGTTCAACGCCAGCTAGGACTACACAGGGAGAACCTGTCTCACAACAAAACAAAAAAAACCTAGAGTCCAACAACTTGATATTTCAGTCAATTTGACATGTGTATTTCTAAGTTAAGTTTATTGGCATATTTTATTTTTATTTATTTGGTACAGGGTCTTGCTACACAGCTCAGACTCAGGGCTTGATCCTTCTGCCTCAGCCTCCCCAGCCCTGGGATTACAGATGTGCACCACCATGCCGTTTTGACAGATGGCGTGGTGCACCACGGGTTCTGGGACCAGCACGGCATTCAGTACTGGGGATCAAACCCAGGTTCTTGTGCTTGCCAGGCAGGCGCTTAGTCCACTGAGCTATCTCCCAGCCTTACTGGTGTATGTTAGGTATACATACTGATTACATTCATTGTAGGGAATTTGCACCTATACATAACATAGCTTCTTTTTTTCCTTCACCTACCCCCCATTCAACCTTTCTTTCCTCCCTTACTTACAAAAGTTTTCTTTTTCTCCCTCCCCCCCCCCCCCCCCCCAACCAGGGATTGAACTCAGGACCTTGTACTTGCCAGGCAGGCACTTGTGCCCCTGAGCTATCTCCCTAGCCCATAAAAGTTTTCATTCTACTTTCTCTTTTTGTCTTTTTTTCCTTTCCTTCTTTGTCCTCTCCCACCCTCCCTCCCTAGTTTTTTTTCCCCATTTGAGTATTTTTTTTTCCCATTTCCCAATTCCTAATACGTGTTCTGGTCCTCATTTACATTTTTGGCTTCTCACACCAGAGCAACAATGCAGCATTTACACGTGTCTGTTTTATTTCACTGAAGAGGATGGCTTCAGTGCATCCATTTAGCTAGAAATGTCTCAAGCCTGTCCTTCTTTATGGCCGAGTAGTACTCCACTGCATGGAAAACCTCACATCCCCTTTACCCATTCATCATTTGGGCTGTTTCCAAGATTTAGCTGCGACAAACTGAGCGGCTACAAACACGCTTGTTCATCTTCTGCTGTGGCGTGACGGCTGTAGTTCTAAGATTGGTTTCTGGGTCAGGAGATCCCAGGAACAATGTCAGCTTTACTTTTGAACATTCTGCTAAGCAACTTATCAAAAAATGAGACAATAAGATATGCCAAAGAGATAATTCTTCCAATGTTAAAAATAATTATGATATTTTGCTTCTACCTTTGAGTTCAATCTTTTTTTAAAAAATGAAGCCTAGCACAGTGCTTTCCTCATATTAGAGATCATCCTGCCCAGTAGCTCTGGGAGTCCACCGCCAGCTTTGAAGGCAGGCAAGCATGAGTTAACTATCATTACCTTTAATGACACTGTGAGGACCAACAGCCCGACCCAGCTGGGCAGCTGTGAGGCCTGTAACTAGTACTGAAGACATTAACCTAATCACGGCGCCCACAGCACTCCAAATAGTACAGGACTGTGTACACAAATTGGTTGTGGTCTTAAAAGCAAAGTCCAAATTACCAGGTCTTTTTAACCCCCTTAAAAGTAGATAATGTGGTCCATACTTGAACAAATTACATCACTGCTGGTAGCAAGTTGTTTGGAAATAACCTAAAAGAAAATTAGGGTAAGACACCAATTTGCCTTAGAAATATCTAGTATGTGTCCTCAAAGAAATCCCTAATGAGGCAGAATTGGAAAAAGACATGAAGCATAACTTTTTCTCACATCCTGAATATATCCTGATGTAGGATTTTTTCCTTCCTTCCTCCTTCCTTCCATCCTTCCTTCATTTTTGCACCAGGGATCAAACCCAGAAGTTGCACTTGCCAGGCAAGTGCTTATACTGCTGAGCTATCTCCTCAGCCCCTTGGTGGAGGACTAATAATGTATATAACCTTATTGCAACTTGGCTAAATGGTTGTACTGTCTTTGAGGTACCTGAGGGCAGGAATGTTCCATAGAAACAATCGAGATTCAGCTTGTCTCCAGAACTTACTGCAGTCAACGTAATTTATAAACTGCTGATAGTCCCAAGCTCCCTATAAAGGTTTAAGAAGTTATAAATTAATAATGTCTGCTCTCCTTTATTTTAAATGTCTCGTGGCACTAGTGATTGCACCTAGGACTTAGTGCTCTAGGAAAGCACTCTACCACTAAGCCACACCCCTAATCTAGAGCTCCAAACCTAACATTTCACAGACTCAGAGAGAAGATGAAAAGGTGCAATGAGGCTGGTGGCACACGCCTGTTGTACACAAGGAGTCTAAAAGGCTGAGACAGGAAGACTGTAAGTTCAAGCCAGCAGAGCCACTTAGTGGGCCCTCATCTCAAAAGTATAAAAAAGGGCTCAGGAAGAAGGCCCTGGGTTCAACCCCCAGTACCACAGAACAAAACTAACCAAACTTGTACTTGTATGCCCTTGCACAAGGGGGGAGGGGGGTGGGGGTCTGCAGGCTAGAAGCAGCGCCTGTCCGAACTCTTGCTTGCAATGACTCACAAGTGTGCTTGCCAGGCACAGTGGAGGCACACAGCTATGACCCCCAGCCCGAGGAACCTCAGACCCAGTCTGAAAATAAAAAGGGCTGGGGCTTAGCTCAGTGATATCAGTATCCTTAAATTAAAACCACAGTGTGTGTGGGGGGGGGAGGGGTGGAACGGGACACATACGGAACCACCATGACAGACACAATGAAAAGAGATGGGTTGATACCTAACCATGCGCTGTTAAAACCTGTACTCTGTTTCCGGGGTAGAAAAGAGAACCAGTGAAGTTGTTACAAAGAGAAATGACATTAGACTGGCCTTGGGCAGTCAGTCATGGAGGCGAGCAGGCTGAGGCACCAGTTCTAGGCACTGCACATCAGTGTAGCCCAGGTACTGGCAAGTAGCTCATTGAGGGGCTTGCGGTCAGCATGTCAGGTAAGACACTGAAAGACAAGGGTGCGAGCACAGGACAGCAGCGTCCAGCCCCGCGGCAGGGGCACCACAGCGGCTGCTTATTATTTCCAAAAGCTCTAAGAGTTTCGCCATTACTGCTCAGAATGTCAGGGAAAGACTGACTGGGCCAATGACATGGAAACTGACACCTGAGGGGTACATATACAGTAGGATTTCAGAAATTTAAACTGATTCCAAGTACTTGACATGATTACAAGTAAGTAGGAGGCACTGTATAATCACTCCTCCTCCTGTATAAATCTACTTGTTTGTCCTTATTGACAGGAGTTCCTCTAGATTTTTGTACATATATAATAATAGAATTAATGTCAGCACATTTTCACTTATCTATAGGAATTTTAGAGATGGATACAAACTAAACGTTTAAACTGAAGTAGACTTGTAAGGCATGAACCAGCCATTTCTGCTAATTTCCTGATTAAAGACCAGGACTGAATTAATTTGTTTTTCGAAAACATCACAGACAAGAAAATTATTTTATTGTTTACTAGTGGGTTGTTGTGGGCATCAAGTCTTTGCGTTCTAAATCGGAATGCCACTAATAAGAGAAACACAGGCACCAGCACGTTCTCGGGATGCTACTCACCGGCTTCCGCAGGACATTTTCAGGCCCATTTACCTCTTGCTCTGTGGACGCCGATCACTGTGCCAAATCAAGCTCTTCACTGATGCTGCCCCCCATAATAACAAACCGGGGCTTAATTTTCCCTTCTCTGCTGTACTCTCCTGCGATACTTACAATGTTTCTTTTTTTTTTTTTTTTGTCTTTTTGAGACAGGGTCTCCAGGGTCTCGCTATGAAGTTCAGGCTGGCCTTGAGCTCACTTTTGTAGCCTACGCTGGTCTCGTACTCGCACTGATCCTCCTGCCTCAGCCTCCCAAGTGCTGAGATTACAGGCGTGTGCCACCACGCCCGGCTACAACGTATCAGCTTTACAAACAAAACACTGACCATGTAAAATGACCTGTCAGAGATGACAGGACAAGGGTTCTCTGGGATATGTAATAATGGAGAATTTTACATTGGTGGTAGAAGCAGCAAGCTGATCCCTCGGAACTTACAGACACTGGGAAGCAACAGTAACTGAAAATCGCCGATAATTACCTGTGTTTATCCCTCTCTACCATAGCAAATGAGGAACTGCGAACTTAGTTCGGTTCGGTGCCCGATTGCGGCTCAATTTTCCAAACAGCGAAAGTCTCGAGGACTTAAAGCCGCACTCTTAAGCTTTTTACACTAGATGTTCCCAGACCGATCAGGGATTTGAAAAGCACTAGATACTTAATTTACGTGGAGCACCTGCTCAGGATTTTGGTCAAATCTCTGCTTGCGACGGATAACGTTCCCGCCCGATGCAGGATTCCCCTGAAACTTGACTCCCGCCTAGCCCGCGTCATCTGAACCACGAATGCACTAACACTGCTTTTCTACACCCTGAAAGCTGGGGTCTGCGACCCTTACCCTGGCGCTCCGCAGGCCCAACTCCCTCCGCCCACCCACCCTGCAGGGACGCGGCCGCCGGGGTGGATCCGTGCGGCCGCGGCGCTGGGGCGCACTCCCGGGCCCGGCCCTCCCGCGGGTCTGCCCCCGCCAGGCCTCGGTCCGCGCCGCAGGCCGCCCGGGGAGCGGGCGACGAGGCGCCAAACCCTCGGTAGGCCCCGGTCTTCCGCGATCTGCCCCGGGGGGGACCGAATTCTTCCTCCCCTGGGGCCGGTCCGAGTCCTGCGGGGTCTGCGTAGCCCGGCCTACTCGCTGCGCCAGGGAAGGTCAAGCTCACCTTGGAAAAGTCCCCACAGCGCCTCGTGCCACAAGGGGCAAGCCGGGCGAAAGGCGCCCGGGGTCAGAGGAGGACAGCTGGGCCCGGGCAGCGGAGGCGGGGCCGCCCCTCTTCCGGCGCGCGGCCGACTTCCGGACCTGCGCAGACGCGCTGCGCCGCCCGGGATCCCGGTGTGCCCCTCCCCCGCCGGCCGTCTCCCGACATGCACCGCGGAGGAAGAGCCGGAGTCGACAATAACAAACCCAGCCGCGGTCGCGTCCGCGGCCCTGCCGAGCCTCCGTGCTGCCTCAGGCTCCCCCGTCGCCTGGGCCCCTCGGCTCTGACCGGCCGCGGCCCTCTGACTCCCGGCCCCTCACCGAGAGCCGAGGGGCCTGAGCGCGTCCTCCGCCCCGACCCCTCCCAGCTGCCCGCGCTTCGGGGCCGCAGGAGCGCCCCGGCCCGGCGCCGGCGGTTGTGTCGGTTGCGGTGCTGCATGGGCGGTTGGTAGCCGCCGCCGGAGAGGAGGCGGCGGCGGAAGATGGTGCCGGGGGCCGCCGGCTGCGCTGCTGTCGCCGGCGGAGGAGGAGGCGCTGCCGGGTGAGTGTCGCCGCCGCCCGCGTCCCCTTCCCCCATCTGGGGGCCCGGCCGCCTCGGAGCATGGGGCTGGGGGCGCGGGTCCCCGCCGGCGCAGGTGCCGCCCGCCGGCCTCGAGCCGCTGTCCCGCTCGCCGGTCGGCCCGACCCGGCGTGGGCTCCGGGTTCTAGCGGCCCGCGGCCGAGGCGCAGCCCTCGCGGTGCGCCGGTCTCCAGAAACCGGAGAGTAGGGTTGGGCCGGGGCCGAAGCGAGCGCAGCGGGAGGAACCTGGAGATTGTGTCTTTGTCCCGGCCCCGGAGTGCGAGGATCGGTGTAAAGTTACTCCCGGGGATGACTCAGCCTCCGCCCGCCCCGCGGCCGGCTTGGGATGGGGCGTCCGTGCGGGTGTCACAACTTCCCCGGTGGGCTCCGAAAGACCCTAAGCGACGGGAGAAATGGTCGCCCCGGAGTGCAGTGCCCCTACGGCGTCTGACACCGCCTGCTGGATGGGCTCTGTGTTCTGGGGAGGGTTTCGTAATCCAGGCTTTTCTGAGAGAGTGCCCATGCCAAGCCCTCGGAGTGGTACAGGCCTGGCTGTCGGGAAACGCTGCTGTGTCGCTCACGGTGGATAAAGTCCCTGCGAGACGTTCAGCTGCACGCCAGTGTTTTCAAGTTGGCAAACAAAATCCTCTGTACCTGTTTCGCCACCCTCTGAGTGTGAGAGTGTGCGCGTGTGTGCGTGTGTGTTTGTGTATGTGTGTGTGTGTGTGTGGCTTAAGGGTTTCTCTATTGGTAGAGATTTCATCATTTAAGGGCTTGGAAAGCTCCCAATTTAGATGACTCTTAATTAAGGTTGTTGTTTTTGTTTTTGCGGGACCGGAGTTCGAACTCGACCTTGCACTTGCCAGGCAGGCACTTGTGCCACGGAGCTATCTCGCCAGCCCTTAGATGACTGTTCATTGTGTGTTTGATCAAGGATATTAGTGCGTTTTCACAGATAGTACGAGGAAGGCTCTTCCAGTGTTGCTCACATATTCTCGAGAAGCAAAGTGTTTTTTTTTTTTTTTTTTTTTTGGCTTCTTTGATGTATAAGTGGATCATTGTTTCCAGTGTGAGAATTTTTTTTTTTTTTTATTTAACGTTTTGGTAGAATACAGTGTGCATGAATGTATTTTCTCAGTGCCACCTTGTTATTGAGTGTTTATAGTGCTGTCAACACCTGGCGTTATGTCAGTGAATGCATCAGGCACGCAGTGTTTATGATGATAAATTTATGTTGAAAGACATTGGATATGAATTTAGGCCATATTTTTATTTAGTTAATTTATTTATTTTTGCAGTACCGGGGATGTGCCGGGCAGGTGCTTATGCCACTGGCTATCTCCCCAGGACTTAGGCCACATTTTTATTTTTATTTAAAGTTATTTTATTTATTTTTATTTAAAATAAAGGAATTTTATTGTGAACTACTTTGAATGTATTCTGTTAATCAAATTTGGTATTTATGAGTCTCCACCTTTCTCCTGTTTCTGAGTGTGAGGGCAAGTAATGAAATAGTACTCTTGGCCCTGGAGAAGTTTCTCTGGCCTTTGCTGACAAACACAGGATGTAATACACAGCCAACCCAGTCTACTCCCAACGTTCTGGGAGACTGAGGCAGGAGGATCTTGAGTTGGGGCAAGGTAACTTAAAAAAAAATAAATAGGGCTGGAGTTGTGGCGCTCACTTTAAAACCTGGTCTCAGTACCCAGAGGCTGAGTACCTTCTACCTCTCAAAAGAAAGAATGCATAGCAGACTGACGTAGCAAATCGAATTCCTGAAGGGCCACTGAGCAGAGGACACAAGGCCTTCGTCTGGTTTGGTTCTGGGCGCTGAAGTTAGGCTCCAGGGTTTTACACATGCAGGCTGGCTCCTCACCACCGAGCCACCTCCGGAGTGACTCCCAAGTCAGTGGTGGCCCAAGGGGCTTCAGTGAAAGTCAAGTGCCCTTTTCTATATTTATGGTCATTTTTTAATTATTATCATTATTATTATTAATTTTATCTATTTATGTATGTTATGGCCAGCTCAGCTTGCCCTGTGGGTGGGCCTGACACAGCATGGTGCGGGGATCAAACTACCCTCTTTGTGGTTGCCGCAGCAGGTGCTTTGGACCGCTGAGCTATCTTGCCAGCCCCAGTGGTCACATTATTAACACAGATCATTGAACTGATTGAGGAGTGCAAACATTTTTTTTTAAAATTTATTTTTTTATTTGTATAATGGCCGGCTCAGCCTGCCCTGAGGATGGGGGTTGCACAGCATGTGGTGCCGGGGATCAAACCATGGTTCCTGCAGTTGCCTACTTAAGCTTGCCTAAGCGGGCTCTTTAAACCACTGAGCTACCTCCCAGGCCTGTAAACATTTTTAAGAACTTCATTTTTAAAGAATTCTTGCTTTTGGGAAGAAAATAGTTATATAAGACATTAATATTGTTAATTGATATGAAGGAATTTGTGCTCTTTTTAGGGTATAGAGAATGTTTTTGGGAAGAACAAGTATTGGGTGACATGAGTTTGAGACCCAGTCTCCAAATAGAAAAGGCCAGCGTTATGATAGAAAAGGCCAGCGTTATGGCGTTGTGGAGCATGCGTGAAGCCCTGGGTTCAGTCCCCAGTGCTGCAAATATAAAATAATGAGAAAAGAATTGAGCTGTCCTCAGGCAGTGGTGGTGAGCATGGGGTGCATGTGCTGCAGCGCTGCACCAGGCTCTCTGGCCCTGGCCTGGGGCACTGCAGAGTTGTGACCTGCGTTTACTGTGTGCTTTCTAGTACTGCTTGAGGAGGTGGGGATTCTAGGAAGAGTGGAGAGTGAAGCTTGAGAATGCTAAAGAGAAAAATAAGGCAGGGAGGCGAGGATAAGCAGTGCCTTGGGGCGTGGAGGACTGGAAACTGCAAAGCCTCCCTGAAGCCTGAAGAAAGGAGGTTCCAAGAGAACCAAGAGAGCGAGGGACTGTTTGTTCAACAAAGGAACAGTCAGTGCACAGGTTCTAAGGAGAAAGAGGCGTTGGGGAGAGGAGTAGGAGATGCTCCATAGATACTCAGGATTTATAGGCGTAGCCAGGCAACTGTAAAGGACCCTAATCCTGCATGTGTAAAGGCATAGAGATAGTTCTAGAAAAAGCAGTAATGCTGGGGAGCCCTTGGAGCCATTCATACATTCACTTCTGAAATTCTACTTGAAACTTGTACATGAGGTGACTATCACACTCTTAGCCTTAGCAGTGTGCCAGTGAGCTAGAGGGCTAACGCATGCGTGCGTGTTTCTACAAGTGATGAACCTTTGAAGATTTTAAAGAAGACAAAACGAAAGTGTAGGTTGATGTGGTAGGATGGATGAGTAGAGAATCACTTTGTGGAGTGTGCTAGGTTGAGGAGTTTGTATTATTCTCTGAGACAAAAGAATACAAAGTTTACTTACCACGTTTTGCTCATAATTATGGGCCTAGGAAACCTGATGCACCTATATATAAGCTGAGCGCTGTTTGAGGTCCTGAGAGCACAGCCCCTCTTTCCATCCCTCTGTAAAGTTACCGTTCTGGTGAATCAGTTTGTGAGAGCACGTACTGCACATGAGTGACCATGGGCGTTCAGGTTTCACTGGTCACGTTCTGCTGTCACAGCTGTTGAGTGAGTGCCCTGAGGACTGGGATATACCACTTTTCCACCCATGATTTTGCTCTTTTGAATTCTCATACTTTATGGACGCTTTATGGATGTGTAGTTAAACTAAGAGAACAAACACTACTTGCTGTCATTGTTACTGAATTTGTTTTTAGTATTTGGAATTGAATCCAGGATGGTAGCACTGAATTATATTCCCAGCCTCCCTTTTCTTATCTTAGGGTAGTCTCCATACCTCCCTGAAGTGCCCATTGCTGATTTTTTCTTTAGTATTCTACATAAAAATTGGTCAGTTTTCCAGAATGTCTGTTGAAATATTAGTCATTTCAATACTATACTGATAGTATTTTTATGATCTTTGATAAGTGTTCTTGTATATGTCAGATTAATGTATACTTTGCTGATACTGGTTTTGGATAGCTTCATAGAATGGAGCTGATTTAATATTTGTATAATTTTGATTTTTAAATTTTTAATATACACTGTAAAATAACATGCAACTAATACTTTTTCATTAAAGTCATGCTAGCTTGGGCCGGGGATATAGCTCAGCAGCATAAGCGCCTGCCTGGCAAGTACAAGGTTCAGAGTTCCATCCCCAGTAATGCAATAAAGAAAGAAAGAAAGTCATGCTAGCTTGCTTGTTCCCTCCCCCTTGTTCTTTACCTTTCCCTGTCCCTTGTCCCTCCCTTTTGGGGATTGCACCCAGTGTCTTTGTCTTGACAATGACCTACATCCCAGCCCTTTATTCATTTTTATTTTGAATTGTGGTCTTGCTAAATTGTCCAGAAGGGGTTCCAATTTATGTTCTTCTTGTCTTGGCTTTTCAGAGTGCTAGGTTTATAGAGGTATAGACACCTCAACAGGTTGCATCTACATAGTCTTTATGAATGACAAGATGCTGTAATGATGATGTTTATATATGCTGATGTGGAAAGATTCCTGTTACATAGTGCTGGCAAGACACATGTATGATATACTGTCATGTCATTTCTATAAAACCAAATTATATTTGTATATGTGTCTCCCTCCTGGATGCTTTGGGAATAAATATGAAATATATATATCCCAAGCATTTTTACAGGTATGTCTGTTTTGCTGTTTTTACCTTCCTGTCTGCCTTTGGGCACTGGTTTTCCAAGTAGTCTCCAACCTTTCGGTGCTGTCCTTAGGTGAAACCGCTTGTCCAATTCAGACAAAGCTTACATTTAGGAGATCCTGGACCTTTATGAAAAAGGCTTTCTGTTTTAGAGAATGTGAGGGAAATGCCTGACCTGCTCTTCTTTCCTTCCTTTTCTTCTCTTCTTGGCAGGGCTTTGTCAAGTGGGAAGATATCTGACTTGGAGGGGCTGCACCCCACTTTCCATCCCTGGGCAGACTTGTGTGTTGGCTGTGTCTTCATTGATACAGGAGCCAGTGAGCACTGAGTGTGGTAGAATTGCTAAGAGTTGGCGTTTTATTTGTTGGTTTTTGTCTGTCTGAGACAGGTTTCACTACATTTCAGGCTGGCCTGGAACTCACACCAGTCCTCTTGCCTCTGCCTCCCTAGAGATCAGATTATAGGTCTGCATCACAAGGCCCAACCTAGAGTTGTGGTTTATAGAATTAGAAAGCAGGCAAAATTATTTCAAATGAGATTTTCTCTGTGCATTAATTTAGCCAACTTCGACAGGGCATCCAGATATCATGGGTTCTGTTCAACATGAGGAACAAATAGAAGGCACCTGTGTTCCCAGCAGCTAGTATAGGCTCTACCTTATTAAATGCCCAAAATATTATGTGAGTAATCAATGTGTCTGGTTTTAGAGGTCTGAATTGTTGTCCAGGTGTTCTTCCTTTCATCTCTTTATATTGGGAAGCTAAATATAAATTGTGAGCATGTTAGAGTAATTGACCAAGTTATAGTAGTAATCTCTCAGCAGAATTTTTTTTTTTTTTTTTTTTTTTTTTTTTTGAGGTTGGAGAGATGGCTTGTCAGTCAAGTGCCTGCTTGGCAGGTGTAAGGAGCTTGGTTCGATCCCCACATATTGTGCTGGCTCGGAACCCCAAGTGCACCGTGCAGGCCACAAAAACCAAGCATGTTGGTATGCTCCTGTAATTCCAGCACTGGGAGGCTGGGACAGGAGGATCACCATGAATCTGAGCTGTATAGTGAGACCGGTACCAAATAAATAAGTAAATGATTTTAAAAATTTTTAAAGAATTTTTTGGTTTTTTTTAACAAGCCGGTGGGATAGCTCAGCAAACTAAGCAGCTGTTTAGGCAAGCACAGGGACCGGAATTTGATCTCTGGTTCCACCTGACGTGTTGGCCCTACCCCTGGCACATTGAGCAGGCCACCAAAACCGGGTATGGTGGCGCACTCCTGTAATCCCAGCACCTGGGAGGCTGAGGCAGGAGGATCAGTGCGAGTTTGAGACCAGCCTGGGCCACAAAAGTGAGCTCAAGGCCAACCTGAACTGCACAGCGAGACCCTGTCTCAAAAAGGCAAAAAAAAAAAAAAAAGGAAAGAAAGAAAATTGAGGTAAAGAGAGGTGGAGGTGGACATGGACGTGGACGTGGACGTGGACGTGGAGGTGGTTTTACCTGGCTAGAATATGTAAAGTGATGGGATTCATTGGTGATGCTGCTGAAAGGTGCTGCTAGATACTGGGGTTCATTAGGAAGCCACAGAACCTAGGTTTAATAAACCCAGTCTTGTTTATTTCTGACCCTGTGCAGCGATCTGAAGTATGTTGGCACTGTCCTCATCTCTCTGTGGAAAGTGTCGTTTCTGTTGATGTGTGGAGGTTCTGAGCTCCATGGGATTCATGTTAATCAAGCCTATGTCAGAGTGGCAAATCGTAGAGAAGTTATTGGGTAGGTACCACCAAAGCCATAGGAGAGGTAGCTGCAAGGACATAGACACAGCAGCATGCAGGACCACTGGTGTACGCCTCCACGGGCAGTAGTAAAATCCTGGAAGGGCACTGTAGTTGAGGAAGGCCATGTGATCACAAGCGGTGGTCATGACTGGTAGGTCTGCTTAAGGAGGGTCAGCAGAGGAGGAAAAGCAGTTTTCTGAAGCTAGAGTAGGGTGGCAGTGAGCATAGCCTGTAACCCCAGCACCTGGGAGGCTGAGATAGGAGGAGTGCTGTACGTCCTAGGGCAGCCTTGGCTGTGTTAGGGAGACCTTGTCTTGAACAAAACAAAAAGAAAGCAGTGGTGGCAGACTTGTGACATGCATGCGCAGTAGGCTGTTTGTATTGTTGAAAGCTCTAAAAAGTTCACTGTCTCTGTGCTAAAGGAAATGTATGCATGAGAAAATGAGGGCTTAAATTATAAAGGGAAAAATGGATAGGACTTGGACAGAAGCAACAAAAATTTTTTTAGACTAGGAAAATGTATTAGAGAAAATGAATGGAGAATAGAAATGGAGGAATGGGAAACAGAATGGCTCCTCAGATACAGGAGGGATCCTGAATGGCTGCCCCAGAAACAACAGATTTTGGGGAGCAGGTGAGAGAGAGTTATGACTAGACTAGGGAAAAAGAAACATTGAGTTGAAATTTAGACACATGTGCCTCGGGCGAGGCTCTGTGGTAGATCTTATATGTAGCTGATGTGAAGTTCTGAGTTCAATTCCTGGAACCAAGAGTCTGGGGCAAGACTGTAGACTCATGGTTGGAGGTCTACAGTTTGACCTCACTGTGAGTTCAAGACCAGCCTGGGCTACAAAGTGGCTCAGGGCCAGCCTGAGGTGCATAGATAGCCAGACCTTGTCTTACAAAGACAGACAAAAAGGTGAATAAAATGTAACAACTATGTAAGTTTTTATACTTAATTTCTTGGGAAATAGTGGTAGAGAAAGTCTTTTTTTATATATTTGGTTCAGGGTCTCACTATGTAGCCAGGACTTTTAATGATCCTCCTGTTTTTAGCCTCCCCAGTGCTGGGATTACTGGTATGTGCCACCATTCCTGGTCTCAGTGGCCAGCTCAGCACACCCAGAGGTGGGGCTGGTGTGGCATGTGGTACCAGAGATCAACCCTGGCCCCTGCGTAAGCAGGTGTTTAATCCACTGAGCTATCTCACTGGCCCCCTTTTTTCTCTCTTTTCCCCCTCCCCTTCCCCCTCCTCTTTCCCTTTCCCTCCCCCCGTGCCAGGAATCAAACTTGGGACCTTGCACTTGCCAGACAGGCTCCTATGCCACTGAACTATCTCCTTGGCTCTTTCTCCCAAATATTCTCAATCTGAGGTTAAGAGTCTGGATATGGAGCACAGTGCCCCAGAGGGCCAAGTGTATCACTTTTCACCAAGATTTCCTAAAATCTGACACTGTCATTTTATAAATAAATCTCTTCTTAAAGGGAAAAGTTGAACAAAATGAGAAAAGAAGGAAAACATGGAAACATACCTTTTGTAAATGAGGTAAGGAGAGGTTTAAGCAAAGGTAGGGCAGTGGGGGAAAAATCCCAAGTTCTATCAAGTAAATTCTTTATGATGATATGATCATTACATTACACATGTCTAAAATATGCCATTAAAATGGTAAAAGTATTCCTAACTTTTGTAAAACAGCCTGATTTGGCCTTGTGCCTAAGTGACATTAGTATATCTCCTGAGACAAAGCTGAGTGCCCACTTACACACTGCATTGAGATACAGAACTGTCAAAACATGTCGTACTCCTCAACCTATAGTAGTTAACTCTGAGACTATACTATATTAGTAGAAAGCTCGTGAAACAGAAGATCCAAACATACCTTCATAGACATACAAGAATGACAACTTCAAGAGGGCAGTGATGAAGTTTTAAAGCAATAGCATTATGACAAATAGCTCTTTATAGCATGACCCACCCCTCCAAAAAAAAATCTGGACGTACGTACTCACTGTGAAATAAGAACTGAAGTGTCCACAGGTATTATTTTTAACCCTTCAGATTAGTACTGATGGTTAAAGTGAGTACGGCGTTGTGGTGATACTAGGGACTAGCAAATCCTCCAACACATTTGGAACAAGAACGTCAACTGGCACAGATGTTTTAACCTGCAGAGTATTGTGTATCAACACGTACAAGCTAAGTGAACAGTGAAGTGTACAAAGGCTGTGTGCCCACTGATCTCCATTACACCACTACTTTTAACACTAAAAAAATTTAGAAAACTTACTACCAAAGAGGGATGAAGTGATATGCATACGTGTATGTGTGTGTGTAATATCACATTTTTATAACATGCAGAGATGTGTTGTGTGCACACACATAGAAACGCCTGGCTGTAGCTGAGTCTGAAGAGCCATCTACACCAGCCCCCACACACTGTAATTCCGGTGCTGTGGGAGCCTGGAGCAGGGGTCTGGGCAACTTAGTAAAACAATCTCAAAATAAAAAATAAAAAGGAGGGTCTGTGTGCGTGACCTCGGGCAAAGGCCTTGGGTTCTACCCTCACCATCAAGGAGAGAAAAGGCTAGAACTGTTGAATACTGATCTTCCCAACAGTGGCTGTGTCTGGGTGCCACTTGCGCCGTTTGATTTTCTGTAGCTAGGTCTCAGTATGTAATCCACACTGCCCTTAAGCTTGGAATCCTGCTGAGCCTGCTGACTAGCTGAATTCACAGGCCACCGTGCCTTGCTTTCTCTTAATTTTCTTTTCTCTCTCTTTTTAAACATCTCAGTTATAACCCAGAGAAGAAGACACTTATTTCTATTTTGTGAAAGAAAAAAAGAGCTGAACGTGGTAGCACCTGTCTGCAGTCCCAGTACTCAGGACGCTAAGGCAGGAGAATCACTGAGTTCTAGCCAACCTAAGCTACATAGTGAGTTCAAGGCCAGCCTAGACTACAGAGCAAAGTCCCATCTCAAAAAATAAAATAATAAAATAAAAGAAGGTAACACTATGTATTAAAGAAATAAAGAACCCAAACTGCTTGTTGTAGCACAGAGCTGATTCCAACTACAGGGAAAAACAAAGGCTCGCTCCTGCTTTCCCACTTCGGCCTCCAGTGCAAGGACCTGTGCTGTACCCCACCCTGAACACAGCACAGCCCTGCCGCCACCACGCGCCCCCCCCGCCCTCCCCAGTGGTTTGGTTTTGTAGACAGAAGAGGGAGAGCAGACTGAGAAGAGCTGAGGAATTGAGTCCCAGGTCCTACACAGTCTCATCTTGGCTGACTTCATCCAACAAGTTTTTCATCTGATTACAAAAGGAAAAAAGCCATGTCACAGGGTGGCTTGAGGGGCTAAAGCACAAGCCACACACAAGAGCTATGTAAAGCCCAAAGCACACGTAACAATGTTATGAAACGGCTCCAGATGTGCTCTGAGCTCCTGAACAGCACGAGTACCACCAGGCCCAGGCTATAGTCAGTGTTATGAGCGCGCTGTAGAGAATTCAGAGTGTATGGGGAACTGTGTAGGTGGTGTACAAATTGCCAGGCCTGTTAGCACACGGCAGAAATCTGAGCACTCTAGATGGAGGCTGAGGCAAGAAGATTGCTGTGTGTTTGAGGTCAGCCTGGGCTACCTAGTGAGTTTAAAACCAACCTGGACTAGAGTGAGACCTTGTTGCAAAGAAAAAACAGTCAAACAAATAGTATACCATGTTATGTAAGGCATTTGGGGATCTTCAGACTTGGGGATCCTCTAAGGGTCTTCCAACCAATTTGCGTGGGTGTGAAAGGGTGACTACACTTACAGACTTATATTAAACTTGTATGGGAAGCTTATGAGCTTACTAATTTCTTCAGCTACAGTGTTTTACGCTGATACCTGGCATTTACACGCAGTAAATTTAGTTCTAGATCATACAGATTTAACCCATTTATGAAATAGAGTGTATTTTTGATCAATTAAGGGAAAATACACATCACGAGAATTCTTAAGTTACAAGTTGAAAAGAAGTTAAGCTCTCTGTAATAGTGTTTTTTTTTTTAAGTCAGTGTTTTACTAAGCTTAAGATTTAGATGTGACTAGTAAGTGTAAATTGTGTATTTCTGGCTGGAGCATGATTTTACATATTTTCAGTTTTCCCATTGACATCTTTGGGAATTTTTTGTCCATTCCTTCTCAGTATAACTTTTATATGTCTCCTTTCATAGTATCTGGCATAATCATAATGCTAATTTATGTGATAAGGTTTTGGAAGCCAAATAGTGTGTCCTTGACTTGTTTTTGGTTACTGGCAGCCCAAGATGTTGTAAATATTTGTTAAGTATACACTAGCATTGGGCTTCATGTGTAACCTGACTGGCATTTTTGGAATATTAGAGGGATCATCTCATGTGCTCCTTTCGTTTTTTGGGTGAATAAGCTGAAATTTAGAGAGATTTGTGTTCATGGTTAGAGAAATAAATATGTAAAGGCAGCCCTAAAACGCACATCTCTCTTTTTGCCCAAACTGTGCTTGATTCCTTAGCCGCTTACTGCTTACTCTATTGAACAGCTTTATACAGAGGAGAGCTCAGCTTTCGCGAGGCATCATGGTAGTGTTCTTGGGGATTCTGTTGAGGTTCTTGTTTGAGCCCTCGTCCATGGTTTTGGCCTCAGGCACTCATTTCTCTGCACTTTCTTGATGGCGTGTCAGGTGCTGTGGCGTTTAAAGAAGGGCAGGTGTAAAGCACATCAGTTTTTTCTGATTATTTACAGCACAGGTGGAGGAATGTAAGATCCTTGGCAACTGACCAAAAACGTGGAATGGGTGCACTTGTTTACTTTCTGTATACAAATGTAGTTAGATTTTGAGGTACGGGCTAAAAAGTGCTTAGTGAGCACGTTGGCAGGGAGTATAGTAGGGTGGACTGTGACAGTATCTGCAGAAACTGAAATGACATGAACGAAGGCGCAGATGAAAACAAAGCTTGTTACTGTCCCATAAGACCTGCGTGGAGCAGTCGTGGGAGAGCAGTGGTAGACTCCATTCAAGAGAGGCATTGAAGTTGGTGGTAGGACGCACTCTTAGTTTCAGAACTGGAGGGGGAATAGCTTGGCATTTAGGCCTGGGGTGTTCTCGTTCCTGTCGTCGTCCGAGGTGAACTTGGGAAGGCGACTGCAGGGAGAAGCAGCTCCGATCAGTACTGTGGGAGCCCAGGTGTGTAGCCATGAGCGCTGAATGGGCAGGTTTCAGGGGAGCGAAGAGGGTGGAGGCTGAGTGCCCCAGCTGCTCCTGGGCCGCGTGCTCCTGCTCACATGCGATATCAAACCAAGTGGTGTCTTTTTGTGGCAGCACGCAGGCATACGTCAACTCCCTGGCGTGTACCTGATGTGTACACACAGCCTCCTGCAGGGAAGCAGGCACACGTAAACATAGATCAGAAGGATAAAGGAAGTTAGAGATTGTCTAATTGTTCAACAAAACCTACCATAGACCTTGAAAAATTGTTTCCCTAAACCTATCATTGCACTGGAAGAAAAATTGACCAACATGACACCCAGAGATTCTAAGCTGGATATAGTAGCACATGGTAGGAGATAAGGCAAGAGGACAGCCAGGATTCAAAGCCAACCTGGGCTATATATCAGTAGCCTGTCTTAAAAAAACAAACAAAAAAATAGGTTCTATATTCTAATAAGGTAAATTGTATATGGTAGGCTCTTAAGCCCTGTTTATGGAAACAAAACCTGCATGAAGTGCTGTGCCATCTTAAGTTTTTAACAGATGTTAAGCAAGGCTAGATATGTGATACACACCAGCCAAGGGCAGCGAAAGGGTGTCCCCAGTGTCCTGCAGGACTGCTCTGTCCTAGGCAGAAGAGTGTGTGCAGCGTACCGCCTGGCATTTCTCACACAGACACTATTTGCTCCATGATCTAAATCTCTTCGTAAACCTCCCTCATGTCAGGTTCTGTCTTTACCTCCCTGGTGTCTGCTTTAAAAAACTTTCTGAGGTGAGGATGAGTTCCGTGATCAAAGTGCTTGCTGTAGCACAATCGTAGCCACGGCGTGGCACGTGTGCACACCTGTGATCCAGACGCTCCGAGGCTAAGGCTGCGGGACTGGAAGTGTGAACCCAGCGTGGGCATGCAAGGCTATCTCAAATTGAGCAAATAATAAAATAATAATGATGCTAAAAGGCACTGGGCGTGGTTCAATGCCAAGGCTCTGGCTTCACCCTGTGTCGGAGGGGACACTCACTAGCACCAAACCGTGCATTTCCATCTCAATTGTTATTTCTCTCCAAATACTACTTTTTTTGTACGTAGGGTCAAACTCAGGATCTTCGTGATTGCCAGGCAGGTGCTCTAGCTGCTGAGGTATTTCCCTGGCCCTAGATAATAATTTTTAAGTGATGGTGTTGTGACTTCCTAGCAAGCTCAGTGTGTTTGGTACAGGAAACGATTTTATTACCCATTTCTTTGTGTTTCTTGTTAGAGCCAGTAAGAAAATGTAAATACTCACTTTCGTTAAGCAAGATAAAGAAAGATCTATTAGATGGAACTGAATGAGTCCTCTATCATGCTTGTTGTTTTAAATTCTTAATGAAAGAAATGGCGTATGAGGCAGGCATCTGAATATGTTATATTGTTACAGTTTGTTTGGAAACATGTTTAAATTGATTTGATATGCATAGTCATTTAGGATGTAAGTGTTCTTTTTTATTTTATTTTATATTTTTTTTAAACTTTATTTATTTATGTTATGGCCGGCTCAGCCTACCCTGGGGGTGGGGCTGGCGCAGCATGTGGTGCTAGGGATCAAACCGCAGTCCCTGTTGTTGCCTAAGCTTTCCTAAGCAGGCACTTTAGACTGCTGAGCCATCTCACAGGCCCAGGATTCTTTTTTAGATACAAGAAAAAAGTTCCCTTAGTCTTAGAAAAGTGAAATAACAGTTTTTATGCTAGGCAAGGTCTCTACTCTGACCTGTTTGATCAGCAGGATCTTTCTCATGGTGCCCCGAGTAAGTGTGGGGGACAGTTTTTTTTTTTCCAGTGTGAGTCATAGGAGAAGGCAGTATTTAGACATAGGCTACTCTGGGCAGTGTATGAGTGTCTAGGTGTTATAATAATGAATACTGTTCTTCACAGTAGCTTTTTATAAAATAGACTTGCTATGGTGAAAGAAATAGCTCTTTCAGAATTACAAAAAAAGAAAAACAGAAAAGCGAGTTTATTGATCTAAATTTCTATCTATATCCTTTTCATCCGTGTTGCCGAGTTGGGGAACCTTTGGAGATGTTCTATAAGTTTTGTTTCTCTATTTTTGTAATTGTTTTTCTTAGAGAAATTGAAAAACTAAGCAGTAGAATAATGAGCCACATGTATCCATCATTTTGTTTCTGTAGTTATCGTCTTAGGGCCAGTCTTATTTTAACTATATTTCTTCCTATTACTTTAGTTCTGCAAGGTTTGTTGTGTTTTGTTTTTGCTCTGCTAGGAGTCAAAGCTTGCCTAAGCAGCACTTTAGATCACTGAGCCATCTCACCAGCTCCTGATTTTCTATTTTGACATAGGGCCCTTGTTGAGTTGCCAAGGCTGGTACAGAAGGTTGTGCTCTTCCTGCCTCAGTAGCTAGGATTAGAGGCATGGGCCACAGTGCCTGGCCAGTGCCAGAAGTTTAGAAGAACATTAATCGTGCAATAGCTTTGCAAGATGTTCTCTCCTTTGGAGATGAGAAAGTGGAACCTTAGAGAAAGTCTCTGTTGTGATTTAAAAATGCAGCCCAAGTTTACATTTTATTTTAAAATAGAGTAAAAAAGATTGCCGCTACCCCCCCCCCACTCTCCCTCCCTTCAAGCACGCACTGTTGCTTTTTACCTCTTTCTGTCCCCTTTGCATGGGGTTGGGGGGAGTAAGAGCAAGAGAAAGAGAGCAAGAGAGACTTACTGTACTGTGGAGGCTGCTTTAAACTCATGCCCATCTTCGGGCCTCAGTGTCTTGAGCATTAGGATCACAGGTGTGACACCAAGCCTGGTTTTTGCCATGTTCTGAAGCTATTGTGCAAATCTTTAGTTGCACTGTTGTATGTGCCTCCATATTTTGTTGCAGTGCTGAAGGAACAGAAGTGCTGAATCCTAGAAGGTGTTTACTGACGGTGACCATGTGAAGGGGTCTTGGTGTAGTTGTTGTACATTCATGTTCCCCCTCTTTTTTTTTTTTTTCTCAATTCTAGCTGTGGATTTTCACCGGCTATGGGAAAGTAACTTGAGATATATTTTGTCGTTTGAATAACCTTTCTCACAACAGCAATTGTGAGACAGTTGTGTACCTGCTGTACATATTTTGGAATTTTTTTTCTTACTTGAAAAGTGCTTTTAATAGTTTTTTAGATAAATAAGTGCTACACATTTGTGTGCAAATATAAAATTTCTGTGCTACTTACTGTTGAGCTTCATGCGAATAGGCAGATGTATTTTTTTTTAGCCAAAACAAAAAAAAAAAAATGTTTGTTTACTTGTTTAATCATTCGTTTATTTACTACAGTTTCTCTCTATGTAGCTCATATTCACAGTGATCCTTCTGGCTGATCCTCCCCAGCACTGAGATTACAGAGGTGTGCCACCATGCTGGTCTTGGTGGCCTGCATATTGTTACTGAGGTTCCAGGGCTGGCATAGCATGTGGTACTGGGGAATTGAACCTGGGTCCTTGGACATAGCAATGAGGTGAGACAACTGAGCTATCTCCCCAGTTCCCAAAAATCTTCTATACACACAATTCTTAGATCTTTTTGGGTTGGGTGCATATGGACTAGAGATTCAACCTAGGGCTTCCACTAAGCCAGGCAAGAACTGTACCATTGAGCTGTATTCTTAGCCACTCAGATGGTATTTTACATGAATACAGCAAGCTTATATAGGTTTAGGCTTTGGATATTTTATTTGCCTGTATTGTCTTTAGGCAGGTTGAGCAACTTTGGTATGTTTTTCCTTACCCACCAAATGGATACATTAATGATACTAATGTTTTATGTGTTACAGTAAACTAGTTAATGTATCCAAAACTTAGTGTAATGAGTCACCCTAAGTGATAGTAGCAGTGATTAATTTCATTTGCTATATACTTGGATATGTGAAATAAATGAAGCATTTGTGACCATAAAAGCCTCAAGCGTCGCACTTGTCCACAGAATGTGGTGTGCGGCAGCTAATGAGAATGTGCGTGGACATTCGAAAGGGGGCTTCTAGGTGAAGCTTCCAATTTTGCAGCTTAACAATGGACGAAAACTTAGGATGTCCTAGTGGGGTGGTCAGGAGTAGCTTCTCAAAATGCAGTTGTCATTAGCGTCTCCTAAGCTCTACTAGAAATGAGGTAGATGACAAATGCCTGGCATTTGTGTATAAATCAGAGTACATTAATTGTCTTGGGCTATTGTGTTAAATATCTTTCATATATATACTTTTTCTTGTTTAAAGGTATTCCTGTAGAATGGGCTTAATCATTTTTTCTCTAATGATTGAGGGTCATAGCTCAAGGACTGTTTGTCTTACTGCTGTATTTCATGTTGAGTATAGTGCTGGAAGCATACTAGAAAATCTGGAAATGAATGGGAAAGCCAGGAATTAAAAACAGCATGTCAGTATAAAGTAATGAACTTCTACTAGCAGGCATTGAAAAGGGTGTGATGGCCTTGTGGGAGTATATTGCTAGGGAAATATAAATTAGTAAGAACAATGTTGTAGTGTACTCAAGTGCCCTTAAAATATTCCAGTGTTTTTATCCAGCAGTTTTACTTTCAGGAATCTTATTCGATGGAAATAATCCTCAACACAGGAAAGAAGCATGTGCTGTGAGACTAGAACCTGGGATGTAATAGCAGCAAATAAATGATGATGAATTCACAAGTGGCCATGATCTTGTAGCCACTCTTGTTGATTGTTAATCACTTCGTAATAATGAGAAACAATGTCTGACCAAAGGAAACGTAATGACACCTCAGCGTGGTTGGCGCCTGTGTGGAGTTCTGAAGCTGCTAGTGAGTTGCCCACCTTGTGCCTCCATGCCTGTAAAGACCCAAGGGTGGCGTAGGAGTCTTGCTTACATTTCACTCTGTGACCAAGCCTGCTACTTGCAGACTCTCCCCTGCTTACCTGTGAGCCGCTTTAGTTTATCAGCTTTTCAGTGGCTCATCTTTTATTAAAAGACTTGATACTAAATTTCTCACATAATTGAAAATGTAGTCTGTTGGGCTTATGTTAGTGTATTGCTTCATCTATGTAGTATTTTAGTGTTTTAATTATTTAGTACAGGGTCTACAGGATCTCACTATGTAGATCAGATTCTTACTGGTCCTCCCGTTTTCAGCCTCCCAAGCACTGCAGTTACCTGCATGTACCACCAGGCTCAGTCTCAATTGCCATCTCAGCATGCCCCAGGACTGGGGCCAGTATGGCATGTTGGGGATTGAACCCTGGCCACTGCACTCTGCCTAAGCAGTGCTTTAGTTTGCTGAGCTGTCTGACCAGCGCTTGGTGTTTTAAATAGGTGGAACAGTTGTGTTTATGTTGGACCACCTCATGGGGCGCTGTGCTTATTGGGTGTCTGCATCACCCACAAATGTAGTAGTGGGGAGGGTTTGTTGGTGATGGATACTCTGTAGCCTTACTGTTGCCATAGAAATGATCATGTGGGGAAATGTAGATTTGGAAAAATGTATAGATTTTCACAAAAGAACAAGCCAAACAGATTCTGGAGTGGGTGTCAAGTGTATAACTTCTAGAGCTGCCGCAAGGATATAGATTGTGAGTGGGGTTGATACTGGGGATGAACTTACAGTTTCACCACTTAGCTACCTCCCTAGGCTTTTTTAAAAAACGAACTTTTTTTTTTTTTTTTTTTTTTTTTTTTTTTTTTTTTTTTTTTTTTTTTTTTTTTTTTTTTTTTTTTTTTGGAGATAAGGTCTAGTTAAGTTGCCAAGCTCACCTCAAGTTTGAAATCCTTGCCTCAGTTTCTTCAATGGTTGGGATTATAGCTTTGTGCCACCACACCTGGCAATCTCTGAGAAACTGACAGCTTGTTTTGTTCCTGGAGTTTAAGCAGTGTGGTTGGCATTGGAAAGTCAGTGGTGAGCACAGCGGCAGGCGGGCACAGGAAGAGGCTGTCACCTTGTTGTCATAGGAGTTGGCGTAACTGTTAGCAGCAAGAAACACAGAGTAGGATGGCCAGGGTTAAGCTGCCAGTCACTCACCCGTAGCATTAGCTTCTTAATTCTTTTCCTTGTTATACCTGATGACAGTTAAAAGAATTCTTGCAAGGAAGAAATGAATTCATTTCATTTAAAAACACATTGAGTAGTTTCCTAATGTGTAGTAAGTACAGAATAGTAACTGCTACCATAAAAATCATAATCATCGTGAAATTTAAGCAACAGATGCATATTTACCATCATTTAGAATGGTCTCTCTGTAGGGTGGCGGATGTTGGACTAGGGACTGAAGAGATATGGAGCAGGCTGAGAACTGTTGCAAAAGGCTAGAGGATAAGCAGTGAAGGCCTGGCTTAATGAAGGTTAGCAACAGAAATAGAGACAGATAGTAAATATCTACAGGACCAGCTTGCTGATGTTTTGTGTCTGCGAGGCCAGTCAGCATGGCCTGTGATACAGCTTAGATGAGTGTGTATTCCATACTCCCAGAGAGATAAGAAAATGAGATAAAGAGTTCAGTTTTAAATACAAGATGGACAACAGTGTGTGCAGGACATAACTTAGACTTACAGAATTTTGGAAGGGTTGGATAAACTTAGGAAAAATTTAGACTGGGTTTGGAGATGCAGCCACTGGAATAGATGCATTCTGGACAAAGGAAACAAAGCCTGAAACCTCACCCAAACAAAGAATTACTTTCCTGTCGCCGCCATGTTCCACATGAAAATTTTCGTTCACTTTTTGTAACATGATGTCCTTGTGCTATGTATACTACTTACCTGCTGCTCAATCAGAAATTGCTACAATCCTAAAGCCACTGAGATGCTATTGGAGAGATTCTTCATGTGACTTGGGTGGGTTTGCTGCGATCAGGGTCTCACTGAGTGTTAAGTCTTTTTGTGAGGCTCAACTGGGAAAGGATCTGTACCTTGGGTGGTACAGTTGTGCCAAGAGTCATTCCCTACTGATTGTTAGACTGAGATGCTTAGCTTCTGCATAGTCAGCTGAGGTTTCTGGCCAAATCTTAGCTCTGTGTGGCTGCTCACTTGCAGAGCTGGCAAGGGAGAGATAGCTGGCAAGATGCACATTAAACCTCTGACCATGACAATGAAGCACCGTCATGCTGTGTCATCATTTGATGTATGTTGTTGGTTACAGACACTATAGGCTTGGCCTAAACTCCAAAAGAGTGGAATTCACTAAAGCAGATGCCAGGAAATAACAGGTGGCACAGAGGCCATCTTCTATAAGTACCCTTTTATTCTTGTTTATAAAAAGAAACTGAAAACAGTTAAATAATTTGTCCTGAGTTATATACAGTTGCTAGTATTGGAGTAAGGCCCTAATCCAAGCTGGCCTTCTCTACAACTTGAGTTCTGATGAAGGGCTGAGTAAAGTGGCTGTGGAAGTAGCATTTGGTTCGATTCTTCCTGTTCTTCTCCTTTATCTTCTCCTTGTCCTCCTCCTTCTCCTTCTTCTCCTCCTCCTCCTTCTTCTTATGTATTTGGTGTAGGGTCTCCAGGGTCTCACTACATGCAACAGTCATAGTGATCCTCCTGTTTTCAGCCTCCCAATCACTAGGATTACAGGCACACACCTCCATGCCCAGTCTCAATCGCCATTTCAACGCACCCTGGGGGCAGGACCAGGGCTGAGGATCAAACCCTGGCTGCTGTGCTCTGCCTAAGCAGGCACTTTAATCTGCTGAGCTATTTGGCCAGCACTTTGTGTGTGTGTTGTGTGTGTGTGTGTGTGTGTGTGTGTGTGTGTGTTGTGTGTGTGTGTGTTGTGTGGAGAGAGAGAGATTTAGTGGAGTGATGTGCTTGTATCCTGTTTGGTCTCCATGAGTATGCAGGCAGGAAAGGAGAGTGAGTTGAAACTACTCTAAGATGGATACTTTAAAGCAAAGAAGAGAAAATGACCATCTGATGGCTGTATGGTGTTGTTGCTTACTGAATTGTTTCTCTCCAGTAATTGAGAAATTTTTCTTTTTCCAGTTCTCGGAGTTTAACCAGTAATGCCATTCAGTTGCCAATATCAAGCAAAGCAAACATAAGCCAGTTTTGATCTACTTTTTTAAGAAAAGTGTAGTGCTTTTCACAGTGCCTGACGGTAAGTTGTAGTGCTTGGCTGTAACTCAAAGTTCCCACCTTTATCACTAAGTTTTTAATCTAATGTGTCTAAAATAATGATTTCGGAGACTTAATTTCAAAGCCTAAACTGTTTTCCTTTTTCTACTACAGTAGTTTAAACAGAGGTGCATGTGGAAATCAAAATGAAGAAAGGTACTACCAGTTTCTGAGGGTTTATAGTTGCCATCTATCACGCTCTCTAGTCAGTGAGACTTCAACCTTTACACATTTGTTGTACAAGATCAGTGACAGTGAACCTTTCAGAGCTTTCAGGAACACAGTCTGCTGTAGCCAGCATGACCTAGGTAGACCACCAGGTACTACATGCTGAAACCTGTTCTTTTGTATATTACCTCCCCTATTTGGGGTCTTGCTTTGTATTTTGGGCAGGTCTTGAACTCACGGCAATCCTCCCTTAGCCTCCCAAGTGTTTAGATGAGGAAGCTTCATGTGATAAATGAGCTTTTAACTTGAACGATACTCTTATTTCTAGGCGTGTGTGCTCTGTTAAGGCCAGATGATTTAAGTTTTTGCTTTTATATTTTTGGTGGAGTGAGGATTTCTTCTGAAACATTTATGGCTTCTTATGAAGGTGGAGGCAGGTGCTAGAAGGCATTAGTATGTTTCCCTTTATCCTGGAAAAATAATATAGTAATTTTTAGTTGGTGTAAAGTTTAGCCTAAAGATTAATCTATTTCTAATTCTTGGAAAGAAGTGGGTAAAGACAATTATTAAACCACCGACACTGGGCTTGAACTTAGGATCTTCCTACCTCAGCTTCCAAAGTAGGGTGTACATACTTGCCTCAGACATTTTATTCTTAATATAAAAATGTGGAAAATCTTCACACCAGCATTCCTCCCTAATATCTGGTCTCCTAGTTCTCAAGGGAAAATCTCATTGCTATTTATTTGTAAGCATAGAGTGCCCATTGACCCAGTCAGTAATCCTAGGCATCAAAACTCATTTTAACGATTGCTATCCATAGGACAAGACCGAATGACGAGTTGCCCTTGTACGTCTCGACCACCGTACGATGTTGCACATATGCATTTACCTGTGTCCCTATCCCGAGATAGGCTCTTGCTGTCAGCTTGGCCTGAGATTTGTCGTGCAGCCTAGGCTGATGAGATCTCTCAGTCCTTCTGCCCCTGGGATGGCACACGTGCATGGCCATGACCAGCTGCTCATTTTTGCCCTTTCTTTCTCTCAGGAGCTGTATCAAAAGGTGAGGTTTGCGCTCACAGGATTCCGAGGACTCATCATGAAGTTATATGTGTTTTTGGTCAACACTGGAACTACTCTAACGTTTGACACCGAACTTACAGTGCAAACGTGAGTTGTGTTTCATTTATCTCTTCAGTTTTGCATTCTGTGTGTATGTGAAATACTTACTATATCTGTTACACTTTTAAAAGGACTAGCAAGTCTTGAATCTTTCAGATTAACACATCTTGTATATAATTGTCATCAGTCTCTGAAATTCTAATTTAAGTGTGTTTTAATCTGTTTCGATGAATATATTATTAATAATGACGTGCTTACCCACCAACTGATCTTAGAATGCTGCTTTCATTGTAAGTACCTATGGCCAAGGCTATTTAGAGTTACACAGGACATTTTGTTCCTTGTAGGATTAAACCGAGGGCATTCACTGAGCTGTATTCTAAGTCCTTGTGCTGTCACATTATGTTATTAAATAGGTGCTAAGTTGTCTGGGCTGGGCTTGAACTTGAGATCTTCGTGGCTCAGCCTCCCAGGGCACTGGAATTGCAGCATATGCCCCCAACCTCTGCTTCATAAGACATTGTTAAAAAAAAATGTAGCCAAATTAGTGGACCTCATATCTCTAATCATTCTTTAACCTGTAGGGATTTCCAGTACTGTGTGTGGCTGGTAATGCCCTGTATATTTGTAAAAATTGAGGAGAGTGCTTGGATCAGGAAGAATCTCTCCCCCACCCCCACCCCCCAACCGGGGATTGAACTCAGGACCTTGCACTTGCCAGGCAGGTACTTGTGCCCCTGAGTTTTCTCCCCAGCCCCAGGAAGAATATATTTTTGAGGCTCAACAACAAGAAAAAAAATAGTAGTGTTGGTTTGTTTTTTAGGTTTTTTTTTTTAATTTTATTTATTTATTTATTTGTTTGTTTGTTTGCTTGTTGTGTTTGTTTTGTTTCTTTATTTATTCATTTTGTGGCTGGCTCAGCCTGCCCTGGTGGTGGCGCTAGCGCAGCATGTGGTGCGGGGGATCGAACTGCAGTCCCCACAGTTGCCTGAGCCCTCCTAAGCAGGCGCTTTAGATCACTGAACCATCTTGCCGGCCCCACGTTTTTTAGGTTTTTTGAGCTAGCATCCTGCTTTGTTGTCCCGCCTCTCAAGTAATTCTGGACATAAACTAAACCACCATGACTAGTTGATGCTAAAATTGTGATTTGTTTAGCCAGTATTCTTTGTTTGAGAAATGGCAATAAAGGATTATTTTACCTTTAGGAAAGACTAGTTTTCATTCAATGCATTTATCTCTATAGGATAATGTTTTTGACAAGTAGGAAAATAAGGAATTTTCATGTGATTTGCAGTTAGTATAGTTTCTATAATGTGATTTGAAGATTTTAACAAATTTTGGGTTTGTAGGAATTGAATAGACCTGATGGCAATTTAAGTGTATTACTTATAATTATATAGATTGCTGGTTTAACACTCTGTTCTATAAAATAAGGTCTCTACGTGTAGTCCAGACTGGCCTTAAGCTCTGTGGCTCCGTCAGCTTTGAGCGTGGCAGCTCTCCTCCTGTCTTCCCCCCGCCCCCCCAGGTTCTGGGGTTGCAGGTGTGCACTACCGCACCTCTTGGTTAGATACAACTCAGTGTTGGAACAGCAAGTGGGGAGTCTAGTCTAAGGAATAGGAAACCTGTTTTCCTAAGTTTTGGGGTGAGACTTAACTAGTCCACTGAGTATTTTTTATGAAGTACTGCTTTGATTGTAGTCAGTGGACCAATGTAAATACCTGGTTTTTGTTTCTTGTCCTGAAGTGTGGCAGACCTGAAACATGCCATTCAGAGCAAATACAAGATTGCTATTCAGCACCAGGTGCTGGTGGTCAATGGAGGAGAGTGCATGGCGGCAGATCGGCGAGTGTGCACCTACAGCGCCGGGACGGTAGGTGGGCGTGGGCGTGGAGTGAGCTAGGACTCTGCAGAGGAAGGCCCATGTGCTTCGTCTAGCCAGGGAAATGTGTGTCCTGTACTGCAGCATTTTTATTTAAGTTACTTCTGTGTTTTCTTTGTTTGTTTGTTTTTTTAAATACAGGACACAAATCCAATTTTTCTTTTTAACAAAGAAATGATCTTATGTGATCGTGCTCCGGCTATTCCTAAAACTACATTTTCAACAGAAAATGATATGGAAATAAAAGTTGAAGAATCTCTGATGATGCCTGCAGTGTTTCATACTGTTGCTTCAAGGACACAACTTGCTGTGGTAAGAGGCAAAGTTACCTTAACTTGCAGGTCATAGCTAGGTACACAACTGTAAAGAGTCTTCTGAGCCACACAGGAAGTGTGCAGAGGTTACAAAAAGTACCAGAAAGTACTGAAGAACTACTTTGTGCTTCATACATCTGGTTCTTAAGTTGGAAGCCCATGCATTGTTAACCTGCACTGATGATTACAGGATTTTAGAGTGAAAAGCCTACTTTAAATATGACTTGATCTTTTTCTTTTCTCGATGGTGATAATTCTTTATTTGTACCTGTGTGAGATGAGATACAGAGCTGGTTATTTTTCTTTCCTTTTTAATTTATATTACTAATATTGACTACAAGCAGTAGTAAGCTGTATTTTACTTTCATGTGTGACGAAATATGTCTGAGGATTAATGTAATAATAGTGTTTACCTTTTGTAAAAATAGATAACATACACTAAGCGTATCATTAATAAAATTCTTGTGTTGTACAGTGGGAACCTGGAAGTGACAGGGATTACATTTCCTGAGCACCCAGGAATTTCAGATGTGGTCATAGAAATGCTGATAGATCTCTACAGTTTAATAGGGCCGGTCAAATGGCTCAGTGAATGAAAGCGCCTGCAAGCAGGCACAGGAGCCAGTGGTTCAGTCCCTGGGGCGAGCTGAGATGTCAGTTGAGACTAGGTGTGGTGACATGCACCTATAAGCCCAGCTCTTGGGAGGCTGTAAACAGGTGGATCACTGGGAGTCCTGTCTAGTAGTGAAACCCTGAATACCCTGTAGCTCATTCCTAAAATACCAAAAAAAAACCAAAAAACAAAAACTGTAGTTTAAACCCTAAGTATGCTATGTCCCCTGTAATTACATAGTTTAATAAAGTGCTGTATTAGTAAAACCTTAGCAGGTGCAGGGCATTTTGGCATCGTCTTAGGGGTCTTAGGGCTTTAGGAACAAAACCGAGGACAGCTGGGTGAGATAGCTCAGCAGACTAAGCGCCTGCTTAGGCAAGCACAGGGACTAGGGTTCATCCCCCACACCACATACTGCGGCCCCGGAGACAGAGACCGGCGTGATAGTGTACGCCTGTAATCCTAGCACTGGGGAGGCTGAAAACAGGAGGATTCCTACAAGTCTAAGCTATATAGCAAGACCCTGTGCCATATACATTTAAAAAAGAGCTACGCACAGTGTGTCAACCTGTTAGCATGTGGGAAGGTTGGTGCACATGCTGGAGTCCTTCAGGCATTTTGGGGAGATGGGTGTCTGGAGTTTGAGCCTGGTGTCTGCACTGGCCTTCATCCCTGCCCCCTTTTAATATCTCTTATCTGGTGTCTTGGTTACTTTTTACTCATTGCTGGGACAAATACCCGACACTCAAAATGAAGGAAAGGTTTATTTAGCTCACAGTTGTTGGAGGTTTCAGGCCATATTCAGCTGGCCCAAGGCTGAGTGGAACAGGGCAGAGAGCATCCAGTTCATGGCAGCGGAACAGCAACAATCTCGACAGAGGCAACTGACCAACCAGGGTGCAGAGAGCAACAGCCACTGTCTGTCTCTCTGTCTCTCTTTATATTACATTCAGGCTCTTTGCCTTAGCCTGTCTACCTTAGGCCACACCAATAATCCCAGCCGTATAACCCCATCAGTACTAAAACACATAATCCCAGTAGATCAAGAGTCAAGTAATCCCAACAGTACTCAGGCCTATAGTCCCATCAGTACTAAAACACTATTCCCAATGGATCATGACTCAAGTCTCTAGAAGTCCCCACTCCATGATTGCATGAGGCTTTGGGGGGACAACTAGACATAAACCATAACATCTGGAATCAGGATTTTGCTAAAATGCCTAGAATGGGCCCAAAGTTGTGATGTTCCTGCAGCCTCCAATAGTGTAGAACTAGTTTATGCCTGCAGTTAAAAACAGGCATTGCATTTAGTTGGAGAAAATATAGCATTAAGTATGATTGGACATGAGGTTCTCAAGTGCTTAGAGAATAAAGAGCAAAGAAAATGTCAATCTACAGAAGGATTCACTTATCAGAAGTCTTGTAATTATAAGCTGGCATGATTTTTCTGCCAATGCATGATAATAAAAAAGACTATAAATAAAGTAAGAAAGAGGAGTATTTCTATTGAGATCCCAAATTAGCATTTTTGAGATTCAGGGAGCAGAAAATGTAAAAATGGTCAGTGTCCAGATAGGTGTGGTGTGAGCCTATAATTCCAATACAACTTTTGAGCCTGAGGCAGGAGGAATCACAAACTTAAGTCCAGTGTAGGCAAATTAGGAGTAGAGGAAGATGTTTCAAAATCAAACAAGCTGCATATGTAGCCCACACAAAGACCCTGGGTCCAAACACCAGTTACCACACACATACGAGCATTCTGAATATTGTTTCCTGTTAGAACAGATCACCTAAGAAATTGATTGTATATTTAAAGCAAGAAAAATACAAAACATTAGGTGATGCTGAGTTATCTTGTACTAGTATCTGCTGGTACAGTAAGAAGTATGCAGTATCTGATCAAAGCTTGTCCAAGAGCAACAATAACATGATACCCTGTAAAAAAAATCTCAAGATTAAAGAGCTGTGGCAGTGCAGATCCTATTGTGCTATCTGGTGGTACACTGGAACACGTAAAAACCTTTCTGACTATGTATTATATCAAGGCAAACCGAGAGAAGTGGGAAGGAGTAAGGGACTGGGGTAGGGGAGGGCATCTCAAGGCCTAGCACTTGGAGGGCGCTGTGAGAAGGAGCCTCAAAGCCCCAGATATGAATACCAATTTCATTGTTCTAGCAAAAAAGATTAAGTGGAAAATGCTAGACACACTAAAATGAGTGCTAAATATTGAATGTTAATGTATATAGTCACCCAAATATCTTAGACTTCTAAGCGATAGATTACTGTGCAGTCTTTTGGACTTTACGTGAATGTAGTCATACAGTCTCTCCATGCCCTGCCATTGTTCCTAAGAATCTTTCCATGCCATTGTGTGTGTCGATGGCTATATTTATGGCTGTGTGCCATTCCACTGTTTAAATATGCTGGCGCTTATCCCAGCTACTGGCCTGTGTTGCTTTCACGTGGGGACTCTTGTGTTTGATGAATCATGTACAGTGTTGGGTGCATTTTTTGGTGTGTTTTGCATTTCTCTGAAGCTTGTACCTGAGCTATGCCTGTAGTTCAACTTCTGCTAATTTTTTTTCTTTTTTCTTTTTCCTGGTGTTTGTGTCCATGTACACCCGCTTGCCCTCATCCCCTCCCCACCGCAGCAGTGGGAATGTTGCACTTACTGGGCATGCTCACTGGCACTCCCTTGCTTCTGGGCTTTTAATTTTAGCTGTTGTGGTGGGTGGTTACTGGAGGCCATTTTGGATGAATTTGTTTTCTTTGGTCACTAGTCTTTTTTTTTTTTTTTTTAAGACTGCTTTTTTTTTTCAGGACTGGGGATTGAACTCAGGACCTTAAGCTTGCCAGACAAACACTTATTCTACTGAGCTATCTCCCCGGCCTTTCTTTGGTCACTAGTGATGGTGGAGTTTTCCGATTTGAGCCATTTGGCTATCCATTTTAGTGTTCCTCTCGGCTGCTTTCATTGCCCCCTATTGAGTATTCTTGTAGCTCCTTTCATATAGCTATCATGTAAGGTGTTTATTGGTTTCCTATGAAGATATCTTGCCTCTTTTGACTACTAGAAGTGCCCTGTGATGATTATAAATTTCTATTTAATGTCCTGGCCTTAGGTGTTCTAAAGATTTTTTTTTTTTTTTTTTTTTTTTGCTTAATCTGACATACTGTGGAAAGAACCAGTGTAGACATTGCAGTGCACCTGCCAGGTAACCTTCCAGAGCCGCTGTGTCTTTTTCGCTCGAGCATTTCATTGTATGGCCACAGGTGATTTTAGTGTAATGGCATGAAAATAGAAAATTCATTTTGTGAGTCTAGGACCCACCTTTTAAAATTTAATGCTGCTAGCTTGGTGTTTCCGGGTGCTTACGTATAAAGACAGTTCACTTTTTAAAATGGCCACATTATTTTGTCATACTCAGATAATTTACTGGTAAGCATTGAGGTTTTTTCTGTTTCATTGTATATCATCAAAGAATCTTCTAGTGTTTTCATTTTAAGCAGGATGGGTTAGGTAACTTTCATTCTGGCTGTTGAGCAGCGTCTCCACATCTCACCAGAATACACTTCAGCAGCAGTGAGTAAATCTTGCTGTCCCTTCCTGCTGTCACAGCTCGGGCCTTACCAAACTGGAGCAGATAGACTTTTGTGCTTTTACTTTTCTTGAATTGAGTATCTCTTCACAGGTTAAAAATCCACCTAATTATCTCAGTGGTGTTGGAATATATACTGCTGCTCTTAGTGCCCTGACTGCTTCTTGTGAAGTTATTTTGCCAGCTCTATGCCTCCACTCCCCCACCATAGTCTATCAGGGTTAGAAAAATATTTTTAATTCAGAATGGATGTACTTATTCCCCATTTATGTTTCATTTATCTTTTATATTTTTGTGTTTAAGGTATAAGAATACTTATATTCCAGTTTGCCACCCAGTTATATGGATACCACTTACTAAATAATAATAGAACTTTTACCCATTCAAAAATAACAGCTATATACAGTACTACAGTAAATTCTATCTGTGTTTTCATTTAATTTTTGTTCTCAATAATTGTATGGATTTATTTATTAATGTGATTGGTTGTTACAGGATCTCACTACACAGCTCGGACTCGTGGTGATCCTCCTGTTTGCTTAGATTGCAGGCGTGTGCCACAGTGCCCTGTTTTAGTGGTCAGTGCTGCATGTGGTACTGGGGATCGAACCGTGGTCCCTGTGCTTGCCTAATCTTGCCTAAGCAGGTGATTTAGTCTGCTGAGCTATCTTGCCGGCCCTAATTATATGGATTTACATAGGGGAAATTATTTTGTCAAAGTTACTATTTGTAAAAGGTCTATGTTATTTCTTGTTATATACTGGAAAGCTATAGATTTGTACATTTATTTATACCGCCGCTTTTTTATTTTTTCTTCTTTGATGGTAGTGGGGATTGATCTCAGGACCTTGCACTTGCCAGGCAGGTGCTTATTCTACTGAGCTATCTTCCTGGCCCCTATATTTTTACATGAAGAACGTGTATGTCATAGTTCTGAACCTTTTTTTTTTGTTCAGGGGATTGAACTCAGGACTTTGTTCTTACCAGGCAGGCGCTTAAAGCCACTGAGCTATCTCCCTGGCCCCATAGTTTTAAATCTTAATATCCATCTTACCTATTCTTTAAGAAATTTTGCTTGCTTTTTTCTTGTATTTTAGGGATGGGTCTACAAGGTGTTGAGGGTCTCACTGCTAGATCGGACTCATAGTGATCCACCTGTTTACAGCCTCACAAGAGCTGGGATTATAGGTGCACTCCACCATGCCCAGTCTAAGTTGCCATCTCAGTGGGCCCAGGGCTGGCACGGCAGAGCCTGGCCCCTACACCTGCTCACAGGCACTTTAATCCACTGAGCTGTTTGACCAGCCCTTCCATTTTTAAAAGTGAGCAAGCAGTATTTCGCATTTTAATGTAGAGATACGTTTTACAAAACATAGCAAGCCATTCTTTGTAGTTACAAATCCTCTTGGAGTCTTGAGAATTGCTTAGCCACTC
Organism: Capromys pilorides; assembly: GCA_004027915.1. Taxonomy (NCBI): domain Eukaryota; kingdom Metazoa; phylum Chordata; class Mammalia; order Rodentia; family Capromyidae; genus Capromys; species Capromys pilorides. Next base: position 39,722 of record PVKN010000379.1, on the reverse strand, counting down.
GTTGTTTATGATATAGTATATAAGACTTTTGACATCATCATCTTTATTATCTTTTTTTGGTGGGGGGAGGTACTGGGGTGTTGAACTCAGGACCTTGTGCTTCCCAGGCAGTTGTTTATGCCACTGAGCTGCCTGTCTTCCTGGCCCTTCATCTTTGTGTCTTAAAACATTCTTGTCTTCATGATTTGGAATTGCTGGTATTATTTTCAGAAGCTTACTTGGAAATTCTTTTGAATTAATTTTCAACGACCCAGAGTACTGCGAGTGGCATCGCTGAGGGAGTTTTCCTGTTGGCGTGAGGCCCTTGTCTTCAGCCTGGGCGTGGGCTGCACACACACACTTCGCACTCAGTGCCATGCCGCACCCAAGCCCCTGCTTGCTTATGTTTATGAATTTAGTGAAATAGGCAAAACAGCCATGTGTATCTGTGGCAGTTTTTTGTGTATTGGTATTTTCTCACTTTTATTTATTTTTATTAAACATCCTCAATCTAAGGGTATTTGTCTTTACCCTAATAAGATTTAGAAATCTGTATGAATGGTTGAGATTGTTCAGATGACTGGAAAATCCAGCCAATACTGGTGGGCAACTTGGGTACTGAATGTAATATAGTAGTACACATAATGTGTAATTATATATAATATATAACATAGGGGCCTATAGCTTAGCTCATAGTGGTCCTCCTGTCACCCTCCCCAGTGCTGGGATTACAGGTATACGCCACCACACCTAGTCTCAGTGGCATGTACACCTACCCAGCATTCTGAGGGCCCCACGGCATGTGTCTTTGGGGATCAAGCCTGGGTCCTTGTGCTTGCCAGATGGCTACTTACACCGTGAAGCTATCTCCCCAGCCCTTGCTGGAATACTTTCTTAACATGAGTTTTCTTATTGATTTCTAATTTCATTTCTTAATTGGATACATTTATATTTTTATATGAGGGCGGCTTCAGGTTGATCTTCCCAACTTCGTATCTTCTGTTTTTCCTGTCGGTTCTGTCCCCATTCCGGGATCTGTTTCTGGTTTTTTCTTCAAGTTGCAATCCACTTTCTGGGTTCCAGGTCTTGGACAGGCTAAACTTTGTATCCATTGCTACCATTTTATTGCTCTTCTCCTTCTATTTTTGAATCAGTGAGGTAGTTTAGTTTTAATGACAGGACAGAGTTTGTACTGACATTTCTAGCCCATAGGAATCATATTCATTGATTCTATGCAGTTGTTCACAGCAACCTGCCTGTGAGAATTTAGAAATGCCAATTAATTCATCCATTCCTTAAGGTGTCTATTTCCCATTTTTCGATGTGCACTTTTTTTTCATCATACTTCTGCTACCACCACCCCATGTACTAGGCACCGTACCCAGGACTTTCACAACAAACTACATGTTTTAGAAAATATTTTTACATGTTTTAGAAATATTTTTATTTTGAGGCGATTTCACTGAGTTGCCCAGACTGGGCTCCCACTTGGGATCTTTCTCGCCCTAGCATCCCCCAGCGCTGAGGTTACAGATGTGCACCCCGTGCCAGCATTGGATCGTACTCCTGAAAGTCAGAGAACTTTTCAGGAGGTTTGTGTTTTCTGCGTGAAGCCCAGCTCCCTTCTGGGCTTCATGGTCTGTTTCCGTGTGTCTGTGTTTGTGTCTGTGTGTGTCTATGCATGTGCATGTGGGGGTGTGTGTGCGCTTGCACGCACATCACACAAGTGCTCCTACATGCTAGTTGTGGACTCTTGTCTTTCTCATTGAGCTGCATCCATACTCCAGCCTCCCACTTCCTGCCTGCCTTGGCCTGCCTTCTTCCTTTCTGGATCTGAGAGCTGCTCAGCTTCTCATTCGCTGTCCTCTGGCCTCAGCTTCCCCAAATGCTGGTAGAAGGCTGCACCCATCCTGGCTGCGGTTCTGAGCCTCTGGCATGCAGCCTTGTTAGTGTCTTCTCCAGACACTTTCTTCCTAGACATAGTGCTGGGATGACAGGTATGCACCACCTTGCCTAGCTCTATCCATGTCCTTTGTTGCTTTTAGGTTCTTACACTCATTAACTATTAAAAAGTTCTGCTTATTATGTTGTTGCTGATGATCCAGCACTGGTCAGGAGCACACTAAGTAACTACATCTTCAGTGCAGACACTGGTTTTACAAGGGGCCTAGAGGCCATCACAGCCTTCTTCTTGACCCTACCTTGAGCCTTCCCTCCAGGGCATCCTGGCATCCCGCCTTGTCATCTTTACTCATCCCAGGCATGCTCTGCATAGCTGGTTTCTCCCTCACTCTTTATTTCTGTGTACTTTTGTGTTTTAGGGAAGGGTCTATAGGGTGTTCAGGGTCTCACTACTAGATTGGGCTCGTAGTGATCCGCCTGTTTACAGCTGGCATGGTAGGACTGAGGATTGCACCCCCCTCCGCCTGCCCCCCCCCCCCAGCTTTAATCCAATCCACTGAGCTATTAGGCCAGCCCCCCTTTTGTTTTGTTTTGTTTTTTTGTTTATTGTGGGACCAGGGTTCAAACTCACAACCTTGCACTTGCCTGGCAGGCACTTGTGCTACAGAGCTATCTCCCCAGCCCCTAGGCCAGCCCTTTACTTCTATTTTTTAAAATAAATTATGATACTGAGTTTTGTGCATTTTGCCCATTTTGTTTGAGACGAGCGCGTGCGTGCTTGCGTCTGTCTGTCTGTCTGTGTAGAATATAGTCATGGAAACATGATTTATGCATATGCATGTGTCATTGCCCTTATTTTTCTTATGTTCTTTCTCTTTTTCAATGTAGGAAATGTACGAAGTTGCCAAGAAGCTCTGCTCCTTTTGCGAAGGACTTGTCCATGACGAGCATCTCCAGCACCAGGGCTGGGCCGCCATCATGGCCAATCTGGAGGATTGCTCAAATTCATACCAAAAGCTACTTTTCAAGTTTGAAAATATTTATTCAAATTATCTGCAATCCATAGAAGATATCAAGTTAAAACTTACTCAGTATGTGTACCATTCAGTGGATGACAAGATACTTGTTTGTTTAATGTATCTTTGAAGTTTATAAGTAGTTTTAGTCACTCCTTTTCTTTTTAAGACCGTGTCTCACTGTGCAGTTTAGGGTGGCCGTGAACTCACTTCTTACTGCTGGCCCAGGCTGGCCTTTCACTGACAGCAGTCCTGCGTCAGCCTCCTAGGGTTAGAGGCGTGTACCACCATCCACACCTAGCCACTGTTTCTTCTCCTTCTTGTGGCATGTTTATTTTTTGAATCTTCCCATAGCACTTTCTATGTTATAATTTTTTCTAGGCATATAGGTTTATAAATTTATAAAAATTACTGTTACTTTTGCTCTTAGTCTCCCATATACTTTTCCTTCTGTTATGAAAAAGGCTCAAAATACTGTAGTCATTTATGAAACCTGAGACTTTTCACTCGTACAGTCTCTTACATTTTATTTTTTTGTTTGTTTTTATTTTCTCTTTTTGTTTTGTGGTACTGGGGATTGAACTCAGGACCTTCTGCATGCCAGGCAGGCGCTTATGCTTCTGAGCTATAGCCCCAGCCCCTAGTCTCTTACATTTTAAAGAAAAGACATATATAAAATTAGTGCACCTAATAGGATTATACATGTTAACAGATGGAATGGGGAAGGAAGACGACTTTAAGTTTTAAGCTTCTTTTTCAATATTGCCATTCTAGCAATGCGTGGTGGTGCTGGACTGTAGGCCTAGCAGTCCGAAAGCTGAGGCAGTAGTAGGATCACATAACTTCACAGCCAGCCTGGGCTGCGTGGTGATTTTAGGGACAACCCAAGTTACGCAGCAAGACCTACTCAATAACTACTCCCCTCCACCATGACCCCTAAATAACCGCCTCCTTGGCATAACCTTAGTAAGTTAATAGTTAGCCATTGCGTTCTGGCTGTCATTCAGGTAGCTTTCTAGTTCTTTAATAAGAGAAGCACATCTAATATTAGCTGCGTAAAGAAAAGGCTATAATATAAAAAGAGGGGTAATTCAAAATGAGTGTGACGTGGGTGTGCACATGCTTGCACTCCCAAGATTTTCAAGTTCTGTGTCTTATTTTCAATGCTATAGGGGTTTTTTCTGTGTGTGTGTGTGTGTCATAACTTGACTGTGAATCAGCGGCAAGTGGCGTGTTCATTTGTGCCCCCTCTGTCCCTCCCTGCTGCCTCCACCCACCTCACTTCTGTACTCTGCTATACAAATTATGTTTTGACGTTTTTTGTGTGTGGCCGGCTCAGCCCGCTCCGAGGGTGAGGCTGGGGCCAGGGAATCTTACCTGGGTCCGTGTGCTTGCTTAAGCAGGTGCTTTAGACCGCTGAACTATCTAGCTGGCCCCTATATTTTGATCTTAAATTGACAACAAAATAAATCTTTGGCAGAAAAAGAAGTAATCATTAAGAATAGAAATTTTTAAATATTTATGTAGCAACCTTTACCAGTAACTTTTTGGAGAGTTTTTGTAAATTTAGGTACGTGACCTGCATTTTAGCAGAGGAGGATTTCATATATTTCGCTTAGCTTTTAACTGTGTACATCTGTCTTTTTCAGAGAAAATTTTCTAAGATTAAGACTTAATTTTATTGTATATTTTCAGTGTATTAAGTTCGATTGACTTAAGATAAATAGCAAATTTTTGTAAATTTGAAGTTTTATTCCTCCTTTATGTTGGTTAAAGATGTCTACTTTTTTAAAAAAAATACAAGCCTAACTAGCTTTAGTTTAGTATTTTGTGTTTATTTTTATCTCTTTGTGATAGTATTTCACTGCAGTTCAGGATGACTTCGAACTCACGTTATAGGCCCAAGCTGGCCTTGAGCTGAGCTCTCATCCTGTCTCAGCCTCCCAGATGCTGGGGTATAGGCATGTGCCACCCCAGCTGGCACTAATGTAGTACTTTGGTATCTTAATTGTAAACGTTCCTTTTCTGCTAACCTAGGCTTCTGTTAGTGGGCAGATAGTTTATAAATTACTTAATCAAATAATACGTAGGTAAGTGATAAGATCTTATGTGTCTATGTTAATGAAATGGAATGCTAATCCTTACCTAGAGAAGTCTTGTTTTACTGACAGATTTTTTTGTGTTTCAAGTTTAGGAACTGCGGTTTCAGTAATGGCCAAGATTCCGTTGTTGGAGTGCCTAACTAGACATAGTTACAGGGAGTGTTTGGGAAGACTGGATTCTTTAAATGAGCAGGAGGGTTCAGAAAAGGCCGAGATGAAACGATCCACTGAACTGGTGCTTTCTCCTGACATGCCTACAACAACTGCTACATCCTTGTTAACCTCCTTTCACAAGTCAGTGGAACATGTAGCCTCAGATGCCACAGAAGCTGAGAGTGGTAAAGAAATTAGGGGATCTTGTCAAAGTACTGTACCACAAGATGAAACTCCAGTAGATGCTAAAGACAGCGACCTGCCTTTTTTTAACGTTTCTTTGTTAGACTGGATAAATGTTCAGGATAGACCTAATGATGTGGAGTCTCTGGTCAGAAAGTGCTTCGATTCCATGAGCAGGGTAAGTAATGTTATGTTAATTTGATTTCTTATGTTGCTTACATTATTATAATCATGAGAAAATACATGAGTAGTAGCGGAAGCTGAGGATTAAAACTTCTAGATTGACTCAAACTTGTATTCTTATTTGTGAATTGACTGTGAACTTGTGAAGACTGTGCGCAGTTCTGTAGGTGAGCGGTCTTGTGCAGTGAGAATAGCAGCATACAGAACAGTGTGTAGGACTGGAGTAGCTGGTCAAAAGTAAAGTGCCTCCTCGCTTTATAAGGGGGGTGTGGGAGATGTGCCGCACTCGCGTGTCTGCTAGGTGATGCCTGCACTGCCTCAGGATTGTCAGCAGGAAGGCCCTCCAGCTCCAGGTTGGGCCCTCACCCTTACATTTCTAGAATTGTGAGCCAGGCTAAAGAAGGAAGGAAGGAAGACAACCACTATCCAGGAACATCCCCTTAGGCTTTTCCTTATCACCATTTCCCTCAAGGATGCCTCTTTCAGTCTTTTTAAAGAAAAAACTTTTAAATTCTAATCTGATCAAAAATCAAAAACTTTTTAATGTTGTGGTTTTAATTATATTTTATAATTAATAATAGTAAAAAAAATAATAAAATAAACCTGGGGAACAAATTTTGTCTCATGTACAGATTGATAATGAGTACTTGAAGCCAGAAAGAAAAGTGATGGAGCCCATGTGAGGGAGTTGAGAGATTGCAGCTCTTAGGGTGCAGAGCCTAGAAGTGTTTCAGATGGTTGTTGTCCAACTGTGATGAGACAGTAAGCTTTTCTGTAAAAGAGGCTTGATCATTGATTCGCCAGAGGAGACCTGTGTACAGCTTAAGATGCCTAGCAAGCACTGCAGTGCTTTGCTTGTCAGACTGGGACACGCCCAGCAAAGCGGAAAGCCTCAGAAGACTGCGGTTTCAGGATTCCTTTCAGTTTCCAGTTCCTTGATGGCATCCAGGTTTCTCATTCCTTTAGGATGTTGGCTGGGACAGGAAAATCTGTAATAACATATTTTCCAGCACCAAAATTGGGTGTAAAAAGTTAGAATAATATTGCTGCTCATATTATTGACATTCTAGCAACCTAAAAATTGCTTTTAGGATTATGGATCGTCAGCCAGTGATTGTGGTTAAGATAGTGTCATTTTTTTTTTTTTTTTTTTATAACAAACTACATATATTTAATAGTGAAACACAATTGACTATGAAGAAAACCTGACATTGGGTTTGCGTTTCTTGTTTAAATGCAAAAATCTATCAGAATCACAGGTTTTTTTCATTTTACATAACAAGAAGAAGGAAACAGTGTTACTCTACTGGCTTAACAGTGGTTTTTTTGGACTGGCGTAGTGGCGCATGCCTGTGATCCCAGCACTTGGGAGGCTGAGGCAGGATTGGTGCAAGTTCCAGACTAACCTGGGCTATGAAAGTGAGCTCAAGGCCAGCCTGAACTGCATAGCAAGACCCTGTCTCAAAAAGACAAAAAAAAAAGTGTTTTTTGTTTGTTTGTTTGTTTGTGTTTTGGTATTTTAGGGAAGGGCCTACAGGATGTTCAGGGTATCACTACTAGATCAGACTTGTAGTGATCCACCTGTTTTACAGCCTCCTAAGAGCTGAGATTGCAGGCACATGCCCTGGGGTAAGGCTGGCGAGGCAGTCCCTGGGATCAAGCCCCTGGACCCTGCACCTTCCTGCAGGTGTTTTAATCTGCTGAGCTACTTGGCTGGCCCCAGCAATGAATATTAAAAACTGTTATCCCTGCAGGAAACAGAAATTAGTTACTGTCAAAGCATCAGCTAATTGGACCTAGTGCTTGCTGCACGCTCCAAAGTCTGTGGTGTTTTATGCAGTGGTCATGTTGGAAGCAGAAGGCCACCTTTGGTTTAGCTAAGCACACACTATGACGTGGGCGGTAATTCACCGTGGGGCAGCCCTGGTCAGTGGCACGCACGGGTGCAGTAGATGAAGAGATGGGAAATTTATTTTGAAAATTTACTATTTTTGTACAATATGTGTTGCTTTATAAATCAGAGGCATACTTTTTTCTGCGGTCATTGCTTTTCATGGTGTCACCAGTGGCATTTCTTTAGATACTAAATTGGACATGGTTTTCTCCTAGATCAGGGGCACGGTTTTTTGCACTCCAGTTTTACGCTGTCAGTAATATTTTGTAATTGTTCCTCCATTAGATTTCTCTTTTAGAACTTTCTATTTTATGTTCTTTCAGGATTGGGTTTTTCATGCAGTTCAAACTTGACTCACTGTAGCCTAGGGTGACCTTGAACTCATGGCAGCCCTGCCTGCGCCTCCTGAGTGCTGGGGTTATAGGCAAGAACCAACCTGCCTGACCTTCCATGAGATCTCAGCATGCTCTTGCTGGAAGGAGTCTAAAATCAGTCATGTGTAGCTCCAAATGGTCTTGAATTCACTTTACAGCCCGGAGTGGCCTCCAAGTGACAGTGGTTCTCCTGCCTCAGCCTCCCCAGGGCTGGCAGATGTTCTATTTTAAATTACACTACTGAAGGGAGACCCTTGTGCTTCTGATGATCAGCTACTGGAAGTGCGCCCTGGGCTCGTGTAGGCTGCCAAAGCTGATGCTACGCTTAGCACAAGTGGGAACTCATTGGCTATAGCATTTCTTTCAACCAGGTGATCTTAGGGAATATGTGTTGCTAAGAGGACGGGGTTAAGGATGTGATAGTTAAAAATGCAAGGGAAGGAAATTTGAATTTTTACTGTTTTCTCAGTAAAAACACAGGCAACAACGTTAGGTGTTGTAAATATAGTTAATAAGCCCAGAGGAAAAATTGGTGTAGTACTAAGGGTTACATACTGAAAGTTTGTACAATCTCGAAAGACTTAGAAATTTTGTTTTTCACTATCTGTCAAGAAATCAAACAGTTATTTTTTCCATTGATAGTACTGGGGATTGCCCCAGGGCCTCTGCACTGAGCTACATCTTCAGGCATCTGCCCCCTATTTTTCCTTTTGGGATAGAATCTGGCCACGTTTCTCAGGCTGGGCTTAAGCTGGGTGATCCTCCTGCTCTGGTGCCCCACTAGTGCTAGAATTGCAGGTGCCCCAAACAGTAAAATAGAAAGGTGAATCAGATCCATGGAAAACATTTATCTGTAGTTCTCTTTCATGTTTGCCAGTGTAGTCATAAGGTGCATTCAGATGAATTACGAAGTACAGAAACACGAATGAGCACCCTCACTTCATGCTTTATTTTCCTGAAGGAATTGTGATGGTTAACTTGTAAATAGTTGCAATGTTTTTGCCCTTTTATCACCCGAATGTTTTGTTGTTGTTGTTTTTTTGTTTTGTTTTTTGGGACCAGGGATTGAACTCCAGCCCTTGTGCCTGCCAGGCAAGTGCTTATTCTACTGAGCTATTTCCCCAAACCAATGATCTGAATTTGTAAAGAGCATGGTTTGTATCATAACACTTCATGGAAAGGTGTGCGCTTCCCCGGGTTCCCACACACTTGAACAAAGGAGAGCTCGTTCATATGCACACAGGAAGTGCCTCAGAAAGTCAGTCTACCACAAAGGAGAAATCTTGACTAGACCCGCAAAACAAAGATGGGTTTAAGCAGTGAGCCTGTACAGCTCCTGCGATGAAGGGCAGAAGGAGGAAGGGGCAAGGTTTGTCTTGGAAGTGACTTGCAGTTGGATCTGAAGTAGTTGGTGTGGAAAGATTTGCTGGTGTCAAATGACTGGAGTGTCCCCCATGCTGAGCATGTTATTTGTGGGCAGAAAGAAGCCACCCAGGCATTCCAGCAAGCGACGACTGTACTGTGAGTCAGTAATAGTAGGTGACGTGGTCAATGTCCACATGCAGGAATGTGCGGACATTAAGAAATACTTGTAAGAATTTATGAGTCAGGTTAAGGGTTGTACTAGCTATGGGAGTTGCCTCCACTAGAGTCTGTGCTTGATGCTGCAATGATACAGAGAAGGCGAAAGTGGGCAAAGGACAGCACCCTCCTGGATCACATGATGAAGGGGTTAGGTGGAGCCGAAGGGTGCTGGGAAGGAGCCAGCAGAGAGAGCCCTCAGGCCTGGAGCTGGGAAAGGGTTTTCTGCTTTGCGGAGTATACAAAACTGTGGAGTGAAGCAAGGTCACCTGGTGATTATTTTTTCTGTTTTTTTTTTATTATTTATTTATTTATTTGTTTATTTGGTCTTTTTGAGACAAGGTCTTGCTATGCAGTTCAGGCTGACCTTGAACTCGCTTTTGTAGCCCAGGCCAGTCTCGACTCGCATCAGTCCTCCTGCCTCAGCCTCCCAAGTGCTGAGGTTACAGGCGTGTGCCACCACACCCAGCTCCTGGTGATTATTTTGATCAAGCAATTTTAATGGTGAACTCAGAAAGGTGGATAGTATACTCTGTCAGGGTAAATGAGGGCAGCAAGGTTGAATAGTCTTTAGGGTTATGTGAATTCCAGCAAATTTTTAAGAATTTAAGCCAAAAATCAAGAGGGTTTAAAGAGTAAGAAAGCATAGTTGGTTGATGAGCTCCATTCATTACTTGGGGACACAGACTAAGAAAGATTGATTTTGTGTTTCCAGGATAGGGAGAGAACACTGATTGAAGCGGTGTATAGACGGTAGAGTGAAGCCATATTGATCAATTATTCTTTACCATGGAGTGAATTTGGGTATTAACTATGCTGTGCTTTATAAAACCTTAAAAATTACATTATTGAGGAATATTGAGAATTGATTAAATTGTGGCTTTTATTGAAATATATGATGCTTAGACCTCTATTCTTAATATTATATTGTATATTCAGTATATATTTTCAAAGATACAATGTTGTTTTTGACTTTCCTGGAAGTTTAGCTTTGATATCCCATATTCTGCTTTTTTAATAGCTTTTTTTCTGTTTCTCTGATGCTGTATATGAAAATTGTGTGAAACTGTATTTAAAACTCCATGCTGAAAATTTTAATCCTGTTGAATTCCTCATCACTTAGCTGGATCCAAAGATTATCAGACCGTTTATAGTAGAATGCCATCAAACTATTGCCAAGCTTGATAATCAGAACATGAAAGCCATCAAGGGCCTCGAAGACCGGCTCTACGCCCTGGACCAGATGATCGCCAGCTGTGGCCGGCTGGTGAACGAGCAGAAAGAGCTGGCGCAGGTACGCACTCCCGACCTGTAGCGCGAGTAAGAAGCAGTGTGGGTCTAGCTCAAGTATCTTATTTGTTTTATCAGTTTGATAGACATTTTCTTGTCACTTCCTGTTTGAATATTACCGTGTAAGATTGTCTTTTTCCATGTAGTAAACAATAGTCATGTTGTTAATGGTTTAATTTCATAAAATAAAGTGATCTCAGTTTATATACTATAGATTTATGCTGAAATATAAGCCATGAAGTACTTCTTATAAGTTGGGGAGATCAGTGTTTATTGCTATGATAAAAATCCAATAAAAGCAGTCGTTACACTGGTAGACATTTGAGTAGTAGCCCTGCTCCATGTCAGAAAACTGAAAGAAATCTGGGCAAGTGTTTGAGGAAGAGACCAGTAATGTGGGCTCTGGAGAATGTACTGATGCCTTCCTCACGACCCTTTCCGCTCACTGTGACGGGTATTATGGCAGAGTGGCCCCGAACCCCAGATGCACTTTGTAAGTGGGCCTAATGCCTGCTTTTCTAGTTTAACTCTTCTCTGCCAGTAATTTTCCGCTGAATATGCTCCTTGTGTAGACTGCATGGAAAGCATATTCTCCACAGCCTTTTTCCTAATTAATGTTTTTCAAATAAGAAATATCCTTTGTGTTGTGTAGGTTGATAAAAATTAAGAGTGTCATTGTGCTTCTTTTTTAGTGACAGGCTCAATTTTATCATTTGGGAGTTTCTTTAAATCATTCTGATTTCTGGAAGATACTTTTGCTTCATATAGAATTTGGAGCTGTTAGCTCTTTCCTGTAGGTACTTCCTTTGCACTTATTTATTCATTTATTGATGTATTTAGTACAGCGTCTGCAGGGTCTCACTACATAGATCGGACTCGTGGTGATCCTCCTATTTTCACCCTCCCAAGTGCTGAAATTACAGGCGCGTGCCACCATGCCCAGTTTCAATTGCTTCTCAGCGTGCCCCAGGGGTGGGGCTGGCAGGGTTTGTGGTGCTGGGGATCAAACCCCAGCCCGTGCACTGTGCCTAAGCAGGTGCTTCCACTGAGCTATCTGGCCGGCCTCTACATTTGGTTTTATTCTAACAGTTTGATTGTGACATGACAAGGTATGGCTTTTTCTGTGGCAATCCTGCATTGGTCCTGTAGTACTTGTTGAATCGTAGTTTAATGAAAGCCATCTCTCTGTGGCACTTGTCACCCTCGCTTTGACTTGTTATTCAATGATGCCAGTTGTACATTTTTAGGCTTGCACCATATTTTTTTTAAATGCTTAGTTTTGACTTAACAGTTGAAAGTAGTTCTCTCTTCAGTGATGAGTACTCATCTTTCACCCCTGCTATTTGTTTTTTATTCATATAGTTTTAAATTTTGTCAAAATATTGTCTTAATCCACCATCTCTTCAATCACATTGAGCACACAGTGACTTTTAAAAGTTTCTGAATTGTTAATTCCATTACCTGTACATCTATGTCTATTGGTATTTTCTGTTTCTTATAATTTGGATTCCTGGAAATCCTACCTTTTCATTTTCTTGATTACTTTTAGTCAGAATAACAAATAGTCTCAAGCCTAAGATAAAGTAAATGTTGGGTTTCTCTTAACATTTCAGAAAATGTTTGGTTTTGACCTGTAGTTTGACAGTCATAATTTTTAGTCACCTTAACCTGGTTTCAGAGATTCTGATGCCAATAAGTTGGTTTTTCCTGGAAATGACCAGTCAACTTTTGGGTCACCTTTACTTACAGGACATAGCTTTTAAAAAATACAAATACAAAGCATTCCATTGTCTTTTGCCTTGGCCAGCTCTGGTCTCCAAATTTTAACTTCTTAGTTCGGTACAAAAGGAAGACTTTGGACTAAGACATTATGAGCTCTACCTCAGGCATCAGAGGAAGTGTCCAAGACAAAATGTTTCTATGTGCTTTCTGTTCTTCTTCCCTTGGGTCCTAGGCTCTGGGTTATACCAAGTTCTTTCTGACCTGTCCTGTACCCCAAACGACATGGTTCTCTTTTTCTACAGACACATATTTGCATTCTTAATAAGTTAGGTGTTTTGAGTTTTTAGGGGGGTGGGGGTAAGTGTTTTTATTCATTTGACAAGGGTCTCAACCATGTGTGGGTAGCTTTGAACTCACAGTCCCCATGCCTCAACTTCTGGGCAGGAGCCTCCACACCTAGATTTGCATTCTAATATTTTGATGGTTCTCTAGGGTCATTTGCCTTCCACAAAACAAATCCAATATGATGGGCTGAAGCACACTTTCTCTTTTTGTGTATTTTGTTTTGTTTTGTTTTTCTTTCTCTTAGTTTGCATGCTTGTTTCTGCCAAGGTCTGGCTATATAGTCCAGGCTGGCCTCATGTTCACTCTGCAGCCTAGGCTGGCCTTGATCTTGTGATCCTCTTGCTTCAGCCTCCTGAGTGCTCAGATTAAAATTTTTGTTTGTTTTTTCCCTTCATTACAAATATTATTTGACTAACCCAATGTCTCTCTCCTTTTTTTTTTTTTGCAGGACTGGGGTTTGAACTCATGACCTTGCACTTGCCAGGCAGGCACTTGTGCCATGGAGCTATTTTCCCGGTGGCACAAGTGCCTGCCTGGGAAGTGCAAGGTTGTGAGTTCGAACCCCAGTCCCGCAAAAAAAAAAAAAAAAAAAAAAAAAATCTTAGGATTTCTTTAAGCAAAATCCCTAGTGATGTAATTGCTAGAGTAAGATGTGTGTGCAGTGTAAATATTGATAGTGTATAATGATCCACTTTATAAAGGCAAAATCAAAATCTGTCAACACTGTCCAGTAAATGGGAATAGTAATTTTCCCCTTTTCAGTGTTTTGTAATTACTTCCTCTGAATTGTCATTTGCCATCTTAATGTTTTTTAAGAATTCTATGTAATCTGGATAATCCTTTTCCTTAATAGGTTCTAAGGTGATATAACCTGATAAGGTTGTACAGTTACAGGCTACTTTTCCAGAATCTTTTATTTTATCTGTTGTTGTTCATGGTTTCTATAGTTTGATAAATATTTTTTTGATATTAGGAATTATTTATACATCTTGTGTATTTAGGAAATCTGATTTTAGTATCTGATTTGAAAGTAGAACAGTTTGTGTTTAACAGAAAATTTTCTCTTAAGTGAATATTTGCATTGTTCATGGAATACAAGTGAATGTTTTTTAAATACTCTCCCTCGAAGGGGTTTTTAGCTAATCAGATGAGAGCGGAAAACTTGAAGGATGCATCTGTACTGCCCGACCTGTGCCTGAGTCACGCGAACCAGTTGATGATCATGCTGCAGAACCACAGGAAGCTGCTGGACATTAAGCAGAAGTGCACCACCGCCAAGCAGGAGTTGGCAAACAACCTGCATGTCCGGCTGAAGTAAGGCGCTGCGCTGCAGCTCACCGGGGATCTTTATAACTGGGGTTTGTTTCTTCCCAGTGTTAAAGTAGTTTTCCATCACTACTTTATTCCACAACAAATTGGGGATTAAGTTGTTTTTATTGAGCATACACATCTTGGTTTCTTCATCTTAATTAAACGTTTTACACAAACTTATGTGACTGTTGAAAACAATGGTTTTCATTTTGTAGGTGGTGTTGCTTTGTGATGCTTCATGCAGATCAAGATGGAGAAAAATTGCAAGCTTTGCTCCGCCTTGTGATAGAGCTGTTAGAGAGGGTCAAGACCGTCGAAGCCCTCAGCACTGTTCCTCAGATGTATTGCCTGGCTGTTGTGGAGGTCGTAAGGAGAAAAATGTTCATTAAACACTACAGGGAGGTACGGCGGCTCAGCTCTGCCCTGTGTCTGTGAGAGCAGTAACAAGTCAGCGCCTGTCGCTCACACCCAGTTTTCTCTTCCAGTGGGCTGGTGCTTTAGTGAAAGATGGAAAGCGACTATACGAAGCTGAGAAGTCCAAGAGGGAATCCTTCGGGAAAGTATTTAGTAAGTGTTTTACATTAATTGCTTCATTTACTTTTGTTGAAAGAGGAAGAAGTTTATATTTCACATATATAGATTACCTTTAGCATTGTAATCATTTACTTGATATTAATTGCCTAGAAATCTAGAACTACTTTTTTTTTTTTTTGTACCAGGGATCAAACACAGGACCTTGTGCTCACCAGGCAGGTGGTTATACCGCTGAGCCATCTCCCCAGACTGAAAACATTGTTTTTAAAGCTCATAAAGTTAGTTCATTCTGTTAACTGTCAAACACTGTCAGACTTTTGATTTACCTTTTCAAAAACCAGAGATGGTTTTTTTGGTAAGAGATAAGAAATAACCACAATGCTAATTTTTTACAGGGAAGTCTTTCTTAAGAAATCGCCTGTTCAGGGGACTGGACTCATGGCCACCCTCCTTTTGCGTATGTACTTATTTTCTAATCATCGCTACCCCTGTAGAAGTGCTGTCAGGAAAACGATGTCTACTACGTCAGCAACCAGATGTTTTTGCCATAAAAATTTGTTGGTGTAAAGCTTTTTTCTTTTTTTGAGATAGGGTCTTGCAATGTAGCGCTTCTAGTATGAACTCTGCCACACCGGAAGCACCTACGTCACACTGGTAGGACTAGTAGGAAGTCACGCCTTCCTTACCCCTTGTGTTTGCTTTTGTTTTTGAGTCAGGGCCTCACTGTGTACTTGAGGCTGGTTTCGAGCTCACAGCAACCCCCCTGCCTCAGCCTCCTGAATGAGTGCTGGGATTAACAGTGGTGCCCCACCACGCCTGACTTTGTCTTTCTGAGGTGGTTCTTTTCTGTCAGTTCCCTTTTTTCCATCCTTCCTTCCTGTTTTCGTACCGCATTTTGTTCCTGCTTCTTGGACACTCCTACTTTGTAATGATGGGCATCTTAGTCACTTTAGTCACATTGGGGACACAGTACCAACACCAACAATTAAAGACAGAAGGATTGCTGTGGCTTGCAGTTGGTAGAGCTTTGAGCCCGTAATTGCCGACCTCCAGGCAGGACAGTGTGCCAGAGGAGCTGCTCTGGCTTGGACAAGGGAAGAAGAAGGGACATCGGTCCTCACAGCTACCCCCACGGAGTCCCTCCCATGAGCATGCTAGGTCTGGGGGACATCTAGACAGGAGCTATAGCAAGACTAAACTGTGGGGAATGTGTGGGAGATTTTTAAGTCAGTTAGCTGGGCTCATTCGTTCTTGTTAAATGGGGAGGAATATGTGAATAACCAAAAAGTTTAGGCACTGCCCCTGTCTTCCTCCCACTGCCCCTATCCTGTGTTCATTCCTCCGCCGTAAACATTTCTCTATTGCAGGATGTCTTAGAGTTTTCAATCCATGTGCATTAATACCTACAAAATAGGTGACTTGGGGATCCCTACACTTCGTTTATCCTGAGCCCTTCTTAATGAAGAGTTGCATGTATTTGAGTAGTGATTAGAACTATTTTAAATATGCCATTCTTGGTGACATTATAAAGAAAAGGATGTAAGTGCTTCCAGTTTTTCAAGTTGAAATTGATGATAATTGTATTTTAGAAAATGTGGTAGAAGTGTCGAAGGCAGAGGTGTTACCTGAACAGGACCCCTCCTGCATCTCAGCCAGCAGACACTGCAATGAGAAGGGGGCCAGAGAGGCCTTGGCGAGCGTGGTGTGTGCAGGGCAAGCTGGAGCATGCGCGTGGCAGGCCACTGCATGTTTTTATTTAATGCTGATAGGGTACTGGAATGCCCCTGAAATGATGCTAAAAATATAAATGGAATAACGGGTCCTCCACCTGGCCCTGAACAGTTCGTCTCGGGCTGAATATGCCACATCTGCTTTGAATGGTTTTTTCCATGGTTTGAGTCTTTCTTTGTGGTTAGATCATTTGAAACACTTTCTGCCAGCTTGTGTTGAATTTAACTACAGTAAGAAACTAGACATTTTATATGTTTTTTTGGTTTAAAAGATTTTTCTTTTTTTGTATAGACTCAGAAGCCTCGAAAGTTCGACTGTGAGCTTCCAGATATTTCATTGAAAGATTTACAGTTTCTGCAATCATTTTGTCCTTCTGAAGTTCAGCCATTCCTCAGGTAAATGTGAGGATTTTTAACCTGAGGTTAAAAATATGTTCATTCATTCGCAGGTATGGAAAAGTACATCAGTGCTCTTAGGAAGTGCCAGGACGAAGAAGTCTCTTATGACAGACTTTTGTCAGTTTTGGTTTGCTTTGGTTTTTAAGGGTATCGTCTCATTATGTAGTCCAGGCTGGCCCTAAGCTTACTGTGTAGCTCAAGCTGCCCTCAGCCCTAGTGACCCTCCTGTCTCAGCCTCCCAAACTCTGAGATTATAGCCTTGTGCCACCACACTTGGCATTAATGTGGAATTTTTAATGCTTGGTAATTACCTTGAGTTGGTACATTATTAGGCAGTTTCTAGCCTAATAAAGCTTTAATTATGGTTCAAAATTTTAATTGTAATTCAAATTATGATTCAAAATTACTAATTATGATTCTTCAAAATTTCCTAGCATTGATTAGAAAGGAGTGATCGTGCTGTATGTATTTGTAATAGTGAAGTAATTTGTTTATAGTTCATTTATGTTTTGTTTAAAAAAACCAACATCTCATGGCTTGTGCTCTGTTTCAGGGTTCCCCTACTTTGTGACTTTGAACCTCTACACCAGCATGTACTTGCCCTACATAATTTGGTAAAAGCAGCACAAAGTTTGGATGAAATGTCGCAGACCATTACAGATCTTCTGAATGAACAAAAGGTAAGAAAGCTAGCTACATTTCGGGGAGCAGCTTGTGTTGCCCCAATTCTTTCACAGCCTGCTCTGTGTTCTAGGCATCCGTGAGTCAAGCATCCCCGCAGTCGGCTTCTTCCCCACGGACAGAAAGTGCAGCAGGAATTACAACTACTACCTCACCAAGAACTCCCCCTCCACTCACTGTCCAGGATCCCTTGTGTCCTGCAGTTTGTCCCTTAGAAGAATTATCTCCAGATAGCATCGATGCACATACATTTGATTTTGAAACCATACCCCATCCAAATGTTGAACAAACTATTCACCAAGTTTCTTTAGACTTAGATTCATTAGCGGAAAGCCCCGAGTCAGATTTTATGTCTGCCGTGAATGAATTTGTGATAGAAGAAAATTTATCTTCACCTAATGCCATAAGTGATCCCCAGAGTCCAGAAATGATGGTGGAGTCACTCTACTCCTCAGTCATCAACGCGATAGACAGCAGACGCATGCAAGGCACGAATGCAGGAGTGAAGGAGGAGTTTGGAGATCATGCTTCCCTGAGTTTCCAGTTGGAGAAATGTAGAGCTGCCGCCCAAGATTCTCATTTTAGTATACAAACCATTAAGGACGATCTTTGCCACTTCAAAACATTTGTACAAAAAGAACAGTGTGACTTCTCAAATTCTTTAAAATGTACAGCGGTAGAAATAAGGAACATCATTGAGAAAGTAAAATGTTCGCTGGAAATAACACTACAAGAAAAGCATCAGAAGGAACTACATTCTTTGAAAAGTGAATATGAAGGTAAAATCAGTGCATTAATAAAGGACAGTGAAGAAAATGAAAATAAAATTAAAAAATTGAAAGGAGACTTGGTATACCTTGAGGAGGTTTTACAAAATAAGGATAATGAATTTGCTTTGGTTAAACATGAAAAAGAAGCTGTCATCTGCCTGCAGAATGAAAAGGATCAGAAGTTGTTGGAGATGGAAAATATCATGCGCACTCAAAATTGCAAAATTAATGAACTGAAGCAGTCACAAGAGGTTGTGTTAGGAGACCTGAAGAGGCTCCATGCTGAAAACGACGAGAAGATGGAGTTGCTGCGGGCAGAACTTCAGGGCCTAGAGCAAAGCCACCTGAAGGAGTTGGAAGATGCACTGCATGTCAGGCACACGCAAGAGTTTGAGAAAGCTATCACTGACCACAAGATTTCTTTGGAGAAGTTAAAACAGGAAAATCAACAAAGAATTGATGAGCTGCAAGAGTCTCACACCACCACTCTCCGTGAAAAAGAACAGCAGCTGCAGGAGTTAAAACTTAAGGTTTCTGATTTGTCAGACATGAGGTGTAAGTTAGAGGTTGAACTTGCATTGAAGGAAGCAGAAACTGATGAAATAAAAATGTTGCTGGAAGAAAGCAGAACGCAGCAGAAAGAAACGCTGAAGTCTCTGCTCGAAAAGGAAACAGAAACCTTGCGAACAGAGATAAGTCAGCTAAACCAGAAGATTCGCGATAATAGCGACAGCTACCAGGTGGGCTTAGCAGAGCTAAGAACGTTAATGACAATTGAGAAAGATCAGTGCATTTCAGAGTTAATTAGTAGACACGAAGAAGAATCTAATATACTTAAAGCTGAGTTGGACAAAGTAACATCTTTGCACCAACAAGCATTTGAAATAGAAAAGAACCTAAAAGAACAAGTAGTTGAACTGCAGAACAAATTGGATTCAGAATTGTGTGCTCTTGAGAAACAGAAAGATGAAAAAATCACTCAGCAAGCAGAGAAATATGAAGCAGTTATACAGAACCTTGAGAGAGACAAAGAGAAATTGGTTATGGGCCATGAACAAGAGAGAGAACAGATAATTCAGAAGCTCAATTGTGAAAAAGATGAAGCTATTCAGACTGCATTGAAAGAATTTAAATTGGAGAGAGAAGTTGTTGAGAAAGAGT
>PVKN010000379.1:0-20312 GCA_004027915.1 Capromys pilorides | reverse complement strand
GGTATCTTTTAAAGTTTTGGGTTTTCAGAGGAATGGTTTTTTTCAAAAATTTAAAATGTTTTGAGGTACAGTACTTCTAAAAATTCCCTTGGAGTTTCTACTAAATTCATTAGTTGAAAATTATTTTTTTTTGTTCTCCTTATGTTGGTATGTATTATGATGTATATGTGTATGCATGAGAATATATAATAGTTTTCTCTGCACATTGTTTAGCCACGACAAAATCATAGACAGGGATTGTGTACAGTGTTCTTACTGTTGTATACAATTTCATTTACTGTCTGTGATTGGAAAGATGATGTTTTTAAATTCCAAGTTTGGTACTATAGTTGCGGGCTGGGTTTTTCGAACTGCTTGTTTTTACACCTATTGTTACTGTCTTAATGTTACGCCCTTTTGATCAGAGAAGATAATTTTTTAGTATTTCTACCTTTAAGAATTTGTGACAGGATTTTGTAGCCCAATAAACAGTTTGTAGAGCATAAGGTACCATTCATTTCTTCTATCATTGATTCTCAAAGTGAATTGTATTTGTAAGTGAATGTGTATCGTGTAACTTGTTTCTTGCCTTATCACTTCTGAACAGTCTCCTGAGGTGGTTGTATAACACTGATGTGTTGGTAGGCAGTTAAAACTGTCCCTTGTTTGGAAATGGAAACACTGTATTCTCAGGGAATGAGAGAATTTAGCAGAAGATTTAGGGCTTGCATAAGTGTTTGCAGAGATGGAGGAACCAAGGCTGGTGGACTCATGGCTCAGGGCCGCATGCAGAAGACCTGAGCTGGGCAGCAGGTAAAGCGGTAGGAACAGGTTGCGCTCAGGAACTGTTGGCAGTGGGGGAAAGAGCCTCAGAGCAGGACAGAGGAGTTGTGAGCGGGGCTGCACTCACTGCAGTGTGCAGCCAGCAGCAGGTGGAGAACAGTCATGGACAGTTAACTCTCAGAAAGCTTCCGGAGTCGGGGCTTCTGGCCTAAAAGGATTCCTGCTGCAGGCCTACCAGGGTGACAAGATGTCCAGAGTATTAAGTAAGAATCGGATCACATTTTGAAAGCCATCGGGAGTCAAGGGATTGAGTGTGGGGAGTTCTCTCCGAAGCACCATCTAAGCTTCTTGCTACAGCTGGGTAGTGCAGGCCCAGCAGGACACGTGCCAAGGCCGGAGCCTAGAGGCGGAGAAGAGCCTGGGGAAAGTGTATTTGGAAAGGCTCTTTGTCAAGCTCTAAGTGAAATGAAGTTACCCAGAAGTGCTCATCAGAGCTGGTGGTTCTTCCTATCTCACTTGGCAAGCTGCTACAACATTCAGGAATCTGCCCCGCACAGTGGTCTGGCTTCATCTACAGCACAGAATGAGTAGCTCCCAGTTACTTGTCAGGAGGCTGCCCTGGCGACCCACTGACTACAGCCGCCTCTCCAGTAAAAGCCTGGGCTGCTTTTCTGCTCTCCAGGTGCAGAAGGTGTTCTGTTCATGGCTCTGCAGGGGAGCTGGGGTTGCACACTGCAGGGTGTGTGAGCTCATGCAGGGCTGAGGGCCGTGCTGGGCGCACAGCGTGGGCTGGCACTGGCTACCCTCCCCAGACATCAGTAGCCAGGTCTTCACCCAGTCGAAGTTCTAAATAAAGAAACTTCAGTGACATTTTGGTTTGGCGTGATCCAAGTTCTGCCTCTCACACCACCCCAGATATCCTACTGTTCGAAGGGTGCATCTCAGACTGATGCCCTTTCAAGGGCGAACAGTTGGTGTTCATTTTCACTTGTCTGTCACGAGTTCTTAGCTGCTCATCATTTAAAGGATAAACTATAGGATTAACTCCCATTAGCTTCCCTTCACAAGTAGAGTGGTGTCTGGGCTTAATTAGACTTTAACTCTAGTAAGTGCTTGCAGCTTCCTTCCATTACCCACTCTGCGTTAACTCAGCCAGGATCTCACCTGATTTGAGTTTGATACCTGATGCTCACAGTTCAAATCTGTTTCTAAACGGACTATACTGTCAGTTTAGTTGCTATAATTTTTCCATTGATTTTTTTTCCCTTCAATAGCATGGCCAATGCCAAGAAAATCCCTTGGGATTCTGTTGCTATTCCTTCTTGCTCTCATTTTTTGAAGAAACCGCTTCTCACTGGTACTGAAGATGCATCACCTGCATGGCAGTTTTATATGCGTTTCACTCTTGTGTGTTCAGTATCAGAAGAAGGAGCCTTAAGTGGCCAGACCGTAGCAAAGCTCCTTCCAGTTGAAGTGGGACCCTGTTGGTGTCTTGGAGCTCTTTGTGTGGAACTAAACCATCTAAGTTAGCATGGCCCAAAAGTTTTTTACTTTGTTTATGATTTATGGAGTAGCAGTGATTTCAGCCTTGTTTCGTTGCTCCAAGCTCTCCAGATGGGACCTGAGTGGAATCACATAGTGTTTTCCAGTTTGGAGACATTTGGCCATTACTCTGTGAAATGTCACACATCTGGTACTGTGAGTAGATTGGTCCGCAGTGCATTGGACCAAATGGTTTTGGAATTGGCACATGTGACAAGACCAGTGTTTCCGAGGGGCATGAGGTCATGTCTGTACGTGCATCTTTTGTGTATAATTCCTTTGTTCAGAAGCAATTCTACAGAGCACAGAACTTTGAAATTGTGGAATAGTGGTTTTGACAGAAGTACTGTGATCCAGGTGGAGTGTGCCTAGCCCTGTGAAGACAGATTGTTCTTCCTTCCAGAGTGGTTGTAGTCGAGGTGATGACCCTGCCATGGATTGGTCTGCTTGGTCCCTTAGGAACGCTGCAGGGGAGGGGCTCGGCGTCCTGCCTGATGTGCAGAGGCCCTTGCTTTCTGCTTCTATGGATGGATTTGCATTAGTCTGTACAGCAGAGATGTGTATTACTGGAGAAAAGTTAATGGTGTCCCCTGAAACATTCAGTGCCTTGTGCCTAGTAAATTGGCTTGTGGTGGGAAATACCCTCTGGATTTAAGGGTCTAACTTCAGTTCATGCATTCATCTTCCACATGGAGCTCCTTTCTTCACTGTCCAGGCAAACTTCAAACCTGATTCGTGTGCATCACTGTAGGTCCGCACCTGTGGCCACTTGCCCTTTCGGGGCATTGCATTGCCCCATGTCTCAGGAAGACTGCACTCTCCTGCCGCTCACTCTCAAGCCATCCGTCAGTGCAGCTCTGATGCTTCTGCCCCTGTGCTCTGGAAGAACAGCCGCATGTCCATGTCGTGCACAGTCATGAGGAACCAGTCCTGCCACTTCACTGTCCTGTCGTCTCCCCCTCCCCCCAGTACAGGTGCAGCAGACAGGCTGTGAAGCACAAGTGTGGAGCTTCTGCACCCTCCTTTTGCCTTCAGGATTAGAGACTGAAATTTTGTGAGGACCTACTTAGGCGTATCTCTGTGCTTATCTTCATGATGTGCTCTGGATCACAGCACACTTAGAAATCGTACTGTGTGAAGCCCGTGAATTTCTTTACTATCCACCTTGGTTTTCTTTTTTTTTTTTTTTTTTTTTTTTTTCTTCCCCTGTACCTAAGATAGGGTCTACAAGGTCTCACTAGGTAGATTGGACGTATATTGATCCACCTGTGTTCAGCCTCCCAGGTGCTATTATCCAGCAGGCACGTGCCACCCGGGATCGAACCCTAGCCCCTGCACTCTGCCTATCAGGCACTTTAGTCCACTGAGCTATCAGGCTGGCCCTCACTGTCCACTTTGGGATACATTTGTTTTACTCACATAGTTGAGGTAGGAGCTATTCCCTATTTCTTAGAACCATATGACATATATTGATTGTTATTAGATTAGTGTGATGGAATTCTAGTTGGAATGTTCCAGCTACATTTTTTTACCCTGAAAATTATGTCTTAGGAAAAAATAATACCTCATAACACTAATTTCACTGGTCTTCCAAGATAGTCTAGTATAATCAGTAAAATTATTCATTAGGGAAAGACATTTTTGGCAATGCCTGAATTGCTAAGAACTGCCATACAAAATCTGCCTCCCAACATATGAGGCCAAATTCAAGGGGGGAGAAATTCTGCCAGTTAGATTTTACCAGAACTGAAATATCCCAGGATTAAATAGTGAAGGAATGTTGCTACCCATAGGTAGAAGCAAACTACTTTTTGTAACCTCTATCTGAGATTGACAAACTAGATTCTTTGGGAATTCAGCCGCAGCTCAGCACCAAGGCCCAGTGTGCTGCCTTCCGGTGTGTCTGCAGGTCAGCAGGAGTTCAGTGTTGCGTCACCCTGGCTCCTGCGCCTGCCTCCCTGTGTGGCATCATCTTGCCGTCACAAGGGTGTGAGCATGGAATAGTCTGGTGTTCGAAAACGGCTCTTTTACAGCATTTTTGGTTTTATTTGATATAGGGTCTCACTACATAGATCGGATCTCAGCGATCCTCCTGTTTTCAGCCTCCCAAGTGCTGGGATTGCAGGCACATGCCACCATACCCAGTCTCATTTGCCTTCTCAGTGCACATGGGAGGCAGGGCCAACACGCCCCACCAGGCATAGAACCCTGGCCGATGCAGTCTGCCTAAGCAGGGGCTTTAGTCCACTGAGTTATCTGGCCAGCCCTTTCAGCATCTTTAGTGTAGCACATTATAAATTATTGCTGTTTGCATAGATGTAACAGTCTTTAATCAACCCATTCTATAAAGCTGTGGAGATAACCACTGGGAAAGATTTTCTGTGACAAGCAGTTGCTGCTCTGGCTCTGCTGCCTGCAGCAGAAGCAGTCATGTATGGGTGTGTGCGTGCCCCAGAATCCTGCCATTCCTATTGAATTCTCTGGGTTTTGGGTCTTCTGAACCTCTGTCGTGTCCATAGAGTACCACTATTTCTGCAAGCCTCAGTGAAGCGAGTGTTCCTAGACCTGCGTTGCTATATATATTTGCAAATCTCATGGGTTCTCCTGCTTGTTATTAGCACATTGTGTTACTTGTGGTTTGTGTTTCATAGGTGAAAAAAGTCAGGTTTTTACAATGGCAATGACATTGGGGAAATGGGCGTGTTTAAATAGCCTCTGCATTTGATTGTAGACATTCTTTAGTATTAAAAATCAGTTAAGTTCTTGAACTTGACTTTCACAGTGGCATGAAGTTGTAGTTGTTCTTTTCCATAATTCCTGCATTAATGTCCTCAGTGGACAGAGCCGTACTAACAGGAAAGCACGCACCGCCCACTGTTTCTCAACTCCCCACCGCTTCCCTGGTAGTTCATATTTCAGGAGAACCTTGGACCACTAGGAAGAAACTGTGCCAGGCAGATTAAGGGGAGTAACTGTCCATAATGTCACAGCACTTCCCCCCCCCCCCCCCCCCCCCCCCCACACACACACACACACACACACAGAGCCCAAACAAGGCAGCGCACAGTTCACCAGAAGAATGGCAGAGGGCGTGAGTGGAGACAGAATAAGCACAGAGGGCCAGTTACGGGAGTGACTGCCCAGGGTACTTAGAACTACAGACACGTCAACTTAAAACAAGTATTTTTTTCCTTGCTTACTTGGGGTAATGTTAAATCTAGTTTACATTGGTTTTGAGAAATTCGGGAAAATGGCTTCCTCACATACCCATGTACAGAGAAATGCCTGTAGAATGCATCTGCACCACACAGCTCAGCACCAGTTTTAGGAAGTGGTGATATGGATCTTGGTGAGTACTGGTGGGAGCTTTCATTTTGTCATTTTATGATAACCATAAACAGTTCTTCACTCAGCCCAAGTGTACATGATCAAAATGTGTGATTTGTGTTTAAATTCACTGCGGTAGCAGTTGCCACCAGCCACCCCCAAGCCCCACCCCCAAACAGTCCTCTTTGGTTCAGACCCTGAGCTTGCCAGTTCATGAAGCGGTTCTGGAAGCCCTTCCATGTGTATTTCCTAGAGGCAATTAGAAAATAAGGTGGATCTGCTGTCAGGTGCCGGCTGACAGAGAGGTTGTCATGTGGGTGTGAGGGCACCATCAGCCACTTCCCTCATGGTCCTGCGGCCCCCTGCTGTTCCTCACAGTCACGCTAGCCATGCAAAGTAAACACTTTGAGCAGCTGAGGACTGAGGCACCCAACAGCATACTGAGAACTCACAGAAGGACGTCAGGTGCTGCTTCACGTAGGGTAGGAGCAATGGCGTGTGTGTCTTCTAGCAGTATGATGGGCAGTGATGAGAGCGTCTTGTACCATAATGAAGGAATTGTCTAAATTGAACAAGTCATTGTATTTTTAGCTACATAGTTCTTGTCAGAGAGCTCTGGGTCTACAGGGTGTTCAGGGTCTCACTACTAGATCGGACTCATAGTGATCCACCAGTTTACAGCCTCCCAAGAACTGGAATTACAGGCGTAATCCACCACGCCCAGCTCAGTTGCTGTCTCAGTGCACCCCAGGGGGTGGGCCCCAGGCTGGCAGGCGGTGCCAGGGATCAAAACCCCATCCCCTGTGCCTGCTTGCCAGCACTTTAATCCAATGAGCTATTTGGCTACCCTGATAGTCTAATTTAAATTGTATTCATTTTCTATGTGGATTAGAAATACTTGCATCAATCAAGTTTTTGCTCCAACTATTTTAACAATGTCTGCTTCCTTGAATTATAATTTCAGTGTCTCTAGGACATTCATGTATAGAAGCCAAGGTTACGTGGATTTTGGATCAGGGCAGTATGGGCACGTTTTGTTGACCAGTTTCTCAGATTTCTGTGATGTTTCTCAGATCAGTTTTTTTAAGCTTCATTTTTTCCTACCTCCAAAATATAGTTCCTTGCTTCCCTAAAGAAAGTAAGCAGTGGTAAAGAAAACAGAGCAACTCTTTTGAAACTATTTCATGGATTGCATTAATTTCTCCCAGTGCTGGGTGATGTCTGACCTTACAGTAGTACAAAGTAAAACTAGGGAACTGACATTCATTTGAACCTTTTTGCTCTTTTTAGGACTGGGGTTCACTGACCCTGAATTCAGCCTCTTGCCCAGGCTGGCCTCAGACGCACTGTAATCCCCCTTCCACCTCCCAAACGCTGGAGTTACAGGCATGTGTGCGCCACCATGCCCAGCTGCCACTTTCTGAGGCGAGCTTCAGACTGCTTAGCATAGGATCTACTTTTAGCCATGTTGATATAACCCTTTCATGATCATAAAGGCAGTGCGTTCACATAGAGATGCTGTATCAGTTAACAGCCTGAATAGGGTATTGGATGTGTTTATTATGATTGCGTCTGTATTGAGAAAAATTTAATGCATTATTCAATTTTTAAGTCCTGCCATTGAATCTGCTAGAGAAGATTCTTCAAGCTTAGTTGCTGAACTTCAAGAAAAGCTTCAGGAAGAAAAAGCTAAGTTTCTGGAACAACTCGAAGAGCAAGAGAAGAGGAAGAACGAAGAAGTGCAGAACGTGCGGACGTCTCTGATCGCCGAGCAGCAGGCACGTGCCTGACCCCCCTGCATGTGTCCTGATTTCTCTGTGTAGCCGAGGGTTTCAAGTGCAGAATGACAGCTGTCGGGTGGACGGTTTTGTTTTCACCTTTGTTTGTGGGGTGGGGGAGTGGGGGGGGGTTGTTACTGTGGCAGGATCTCACTTATAGCCCCCATTGGCCTGGCACTTAGCAATAAGAATGCTGCTTTGCCCTCCCATGTGCTGGCATTACAGGTGTGTGCCGCCAGGCCAGAGAGAGAGAGACTTCTAAGCTTTCCTTCCTCCAGTTTTCAGGAATGGTAACATAACCTTGCTCTCTATTGGTGCCTTGAGTTTGGCATAGTAGTTTCTTTTATTAAAGATTTATTTATTTGTTTGTTACGAGTCTCGCTGTGCAGCTTGAACTCTGTAGTGATCCTCGTGTCTCAGCCTCCCCAGCATTGGGATTGCAGGTGTGTTGCCACAACACCTGGTTTCAGTGGCCAGCGTGGGCTGGGGCTGGCACAACCTGTGGTACTAGGAGTTGAACCCAGGTCCTTGTGCTTGCCAGGCAGATAGCCTGCCAAGCTATCTCCCTAGCCCAGGCTTAGTAGTTTCTTAAGTAGCACTTTTTAAATATGCATTTTATAAATTATGGTAGTTCTGAGAGCCCATCTCATACCTCAGAAAGAGGAAAGTGCATAAAATAATTATATTGTAAAGTGTAATTTGCTGTATATGAATAATGCAGAATTTGTGGCATCCCACAAATCTGTTTTATTTATTTTTTTTAAGCTGCATTTTAAACGTTCCCTTTTAAGAGTTCTTCTGGTATGTTTACTGACCAGAAGTTGTATTTGTTGAAATTTGATATTTTAACTAAAAATATCATTATTTACCTGTTGAATTTGTGTATTACTGATAGTGTCATTGGCATTATTCATTGGCTCAAGACAGCTTCACAGTTGGAAGCACAGCCAGGCCTGGTGGTGCAGTGCCTTGATCTCAGCTCTTGGGCCACCGAGGCAGAAGGCTCAGTAGTTAACCTAGACAAAGCGACACACGAGCTTAAAATTTTTAAAAATAATTTGAAGATTTTGCAGTTAGAAGTGCTAGGTAATTCCATCATTCAGCTGTTTTATATCCCAGTAAGATCCTAAATGTAGTACTCTTATACAGATTTTTAACAGCCAGTATTCTTTGTAGAAAACAACTCGGTAGTCAATGGTAACATAATGTAAAATTCAGGGAGTAGTAAGTATGGGCAGTAAAGAGGGTCAGTGGCCCTGGCCGTACTCCAGAGAAGCAGAATAGCTTTAAATATTAATGTCATATTTAGGAATTAGCTAGACACATAAAAAGTACCCAAGTGTTAGGTACAACAGCAGTCTTTAAATTGTTGATCCTTGACTACTTAAAGTTTCACGTTTGTGAATTGTACCATCTCTCCACATACAAATGTGCCAGAGAAAAGAGTATTTGCAAGTTGATTTTCTTAGCTTTAGACTGTGTGCAAATAACTTAAATAGTTACTATTCTGTTTCAGACCAACTTCAATACTGTTTTAACCAGAGAGAAAATGAGAAAAGAAAACATAATAAATGATCTTAGCGATAAGTTGAAAAGCACAATGCAACAACAAGAACGGGATAAAGGTTAGTGCTGTTTTAAATGTTTGAATCCTTTTTAAAACTCAGAAAATCCCCAGGTGAGTTTTAATTACTGCTTGTGTGTTTCACCCTCCCTCCCCCAGACTTAATAGAGTCACTTTCTGAAGATAGAGCTCGTTTGCTGGAGGAGAAGAAAAAGCTGGAGGAAGAGGTCTGCAAGCTGCGTGGGAGCACGTTGGTTCCTGTTCCTTACGGGGCAGCGGCGGCCCCCGAGCTCTATGGAGCCTGCGCCCCTGAGTCCCCAGGCGAAGCCAGCCGGTCAGCCTTGGAGACGCCGGAGGAAGGCCGGGTGGACTCAGCCATGGAGACGAGCACCATGTCCGTCCAGTGAGTGCGTTCTGCAGGGTTCTTGGCAGGCAGGCAGGAGTGGCCCGCTCTAGGCTAGAAACTGGAGGAAGGGAATAGTGTTAGTGTTGGTGATCTCCTGTAGCCCATAGAAAGTGCTTCAGAAAGGTAAGGCATCAATTTAGAAAGACAATGTGGTCACTAGAAAGCATAAAATTACACAACTAAGCCTAGGCACGTGGAAAACAGCAACAGCCAAACACCAGCAAGGCGTGTGCATTTTATCCCAGCTTTGCAGGAAGACTGCTGCAGAGTGACTAAGTGATGCAGTAAATGAAAAGGGCTGAGGGAGCGCGGTAGTGAAGTGTCCTGGGCTCATCCCCGCTGCTGCAAAATAAGTCAAAGCTGTCTCAGGAAAAATACACCTTTTTAAAAAAAAAAAAAAAAAAAAAAAAAAAAAAAAAAAAAAAAAAAAAAAAAAAAAAAAAAAAAAAAAAAAAAAAAAAGGTAAATAAAGTGAGTAATAGCAATAAGGAAAGAAATAGCAATTCAAAAGTCTTTAAAAAGAAAATTTTTAGAGTGTGTTTTGCTAAGGTAACTTGTAGGCAGGCAGGCAGGCAGGCAGGCAGGCAGGCAGGCTGGCTTGCTTGCTTGCTTGCTTATTTATTTATTTATTTATTTATTTATTTATTTATTTATTTATTTGGCGGGACCAGAGTTCAAACTCACAACCTTGCATTTGCCAGGCAGGCACTTGTGCCACAGAGCTATCTCCCCAACCCCATCAAGACCCACCATTAGAGTAGAACTCTTCTCTCACAAGAAACAAGTGAAAAGCAATAAAAAAAAAATCCGTTTCATTGAACTCAGTGATTTAGAAAAACCTGCATATGCCAGATGACAAAGGAAGCCTTAAAATTCCAGACAATGATATCAACGAATAAAAATAGTCCTTATGTCAAAGATTCAGTTATGTATTTATATGGATACAGGTATGTAGGTGTGAGGCCTATAGAAGATTGATAGATGGGTGAAAGTTGATTGACACACAAGTAAACAAAAGTTATTAAAAGCCAATCAAGGTGGTATTCTGGGAGGAGCACATGTGCATCTCCTCCAGTGTATTTTTGAAAAGTGAATTCACTCATATTTGAACAAGAGGAAACTGAAAGAGATTACCCCAGATTAATGTACATACAGAGTTTTGCTTGAAATTTTAAAAAGTTGAAAATCTGTCTAACACACATGGGGGTAGCTTTTTCTTTTTTTCTGTCTTTCTTTTTTTGTATTTTAAGGAAGGGTGTACAGGGCGTTCAGGGTCTCACTACTAGCCAGGATTCGCAGTATGCCATTTACAACCTGTTTACAGCCTCCTAAGAGGTGGGATTGTAAAAGGCACACGCCAGCGCCAGTCTCCCAGGAGGTAGTGCTGACTCCTGTGGGACACTTTTAAAACTTTACTATATTACCCTAAATTACTAAAGTAATCTGTAGTAACAGCTAAAACTTCCAAAATCTTACTGAAGAAAATCTAACATTCATAATTTCAAATGTTTGAAACTTTACTAATCATCCTATTTACTTTCAGGGAAAATGTCCATGTGCTTTCTGAAGAAAAACAAAGGATAATGCTCTTAGAAAGAGTAAGTAAACTCTCTTCTTGAAATGCTATTTTTTTTTTTTTTATTTGTTTGCTTGTTGTGTTTGTTTGTTTCTTTATTTATTCATTTTGTGGCTGGCTCAGCCTGCCCTGGTGGTGGCGCTGGCGCAGCATGTGGTGCCGGGGATCGAACTGCAGTCCCTGCAGTTGCCTGAGCCCTCCTAAGCAGGCGCTTTAGACCACTGAACCATCTCGCCGGTCCCTGAAGTGCTATTTTTAATATATTGAGTTTTGTAATTCATTTAAGTGAAATCTTTTCCTTTTTTATGGCTATTTTTGGGGTTAAGTTTTGAGTAACAGTTCTCCTATTTCATGACTTCCGAATGAAGTCTTTATATTCTAGAACAAATATGTGGGCAGTTTTAACAATATAACATAAATTTGAGTTTTATGCATTTCATAAATAAAATTATTAAACTGCTTAAATTAGCAAAGATGCAAGGAAAGGTAATGAAATAAGTCACATTTTTAATAAAGACGACTTACAGTGAGCAGGCAGACCATGGCAGGCCAGGCTCTTGACTTAGGGAACGCCTCGGCCTGTAAGCCTTCTGCGGGGGCTTTGTTGCAACTTCATGGATAAAATGCAGAGTCCGTATCGTGGGGCCGTAATCCGCCACCCCGTCCACTCTTGTGTTGTCAGGGCTTAAGGGAGTACCGCCGAGGACAGCTGGAGGTGCATCTTGCTGAGGCTCCTCTGCAGAGGGGACCTGCTGCCCATGTGCGGGGAGCAGATAGCAGATACTGGCTGCATGGCTGCAGAGTCCACAGCTAGTGAGTGTTAAAGTGGGCAATGGTCAGCGTAGGTGAATGCATCCAATTGTCCTCATTTACTTGAAACAGCTGGAAAGATTCATTGGAAATAATACCACCATTCACTTTTCACAGCAGAGCCAAACGTTAGTTTGAACAGAAATCTTTCCCATGTTGTACTTCGTGTTTATAAGGATTAATCAGTCTCTTTCTCTACCTATAGACATTGCAGTTGAAAGAAGAAGAGAACAAGCGGTTAAATCAGAGACTGGTAAGGGCTTTTTCTGAAAATGCGATGTTGCCATTTTGAAATGATTTACATGATGCTGAGAAGACACTGTGTGGAGGAGGCCACGTGATTGCACTAGTGGTGTCTGTTGCGTGGGTCATCGCGTGGCTCTCAGGTCAGACTCCTCCCCTCGGAGCCGGGCAAGTGAGCTGCCTCAGTGCCTGAGCACACAGAGGAAGGAAGGAAGGGAAGAAGCTCGGAGTGCGCTTCTTTAGAAGCTGCATTCTCAGGAGTGCGTTACCTTTGTTTGTAGTCCTAGTAGTGAAGTCCAGTGAGTTAAAAGTGCAAGCTGCGCTTCACACGCATGGTGAAGATGAGCGTGTTTGCTCTCGCAGCCATGCGTAACTTTCACACATTTACACTTCCTAAATTTTGTCTTTTCGCGAAGACTTGTGCAAGGCAAGAGAGCCCGTGCGCGGTCTGACCTCCCGCAGCTGTCCGCTCCCTTCCTCCCGGTCAGCTTCGCAGTCGGTCTTGCCTCGTAGTACATAAGTGCTTCCCTTTCCAAGTTCTCCCAGTGAGTGTTCCCAAGAGGAAACAAGGACTTGAGCTGTCATTGAATACTCCTGAAATGTTTTGAAATACTTCCCAGTGGAACTTTCAAATAAAATACCTTCATAGTGAACTATCTACTTTCTTATGTCTTAACTTGAACAAAAATTATTCTTTAAGTGTTTATACTGTCAATCATTAAGTTTCTAAAAGTTTTATCAATTTATTATTGCATTTTCATAGCAATGCTTGCGTTCCCTGTGGGGCGTGGACACTGTGCAGCCTCTCGTGCTGCTCTTCTCGTTCTTTTTCTCTCCCCCTCCCTCCATCGAGCTGCCTGCCGCATATGCATGTTGTGCAGTGCAGGGAGGATGGGATTAGCTGTGCTCTGCAGCCGCTGTGGTGTTCCTCCCTCCCTCGCTCCCTGAAGCGCTCCTGGCAGCTCTGAGTGCCTTGTGTGCACTCTGCGCACTTCCCGCCACGCCAGGTGTGCAGACCCTCACACTGCAGAGGGCTGTCCAGATGCAGATCACACTCCCGTGGGTATTTACAACTGTATTTCACATAGTTTTCTTCCAAATCTAAACTCTCATTTATGGTAACTATATGAAAATGTAAGCTTTTCAGGAATTAGTAAAGTTGAATATAGTGTTAAGAATAAATGGTCTTCGGCTGGCGAGATGGTTCAGTGGTCTAAAGCGCCTGCGTAGGAAGGCTCAGGCAACTGCAGGGACTGCAGTTCGATCCCCAGCACCACATGCTGTGCCAGCGCCACCACCAGGGCAGGCTGAGCCAGCCACAAAATGAATAAATAAAGAAACAAGCAAACAAATAAATAAATAAATAAAATTAAAAAAAAAAAAGAATAAATGGTCTTTACTAGAAGAATGTTATTTTTCTGCTTAACTTTAGTAAGTTATTAGATGTCACTCATCATTATTTGTTAATGTTTTCCTTCTCTCCTTGTTTTCAAATCTGTAACGAGACGCTACATTGTGTTAAGACAGTGTTTGGAAACAAAAGGAGCAAGTGCAGAGCCTGAACAGTAGACTCAATAAAAATGAACGTGTACCTGTCTGTCCTTGGCTTGTGTCTGTGCATTGGGCCCCTATGCTGTGAGAGACAGGCACTCTCGCCACCCGCTCGGCCCAGAATGGGGGATGGCGCAGTGTGTGTGCTGCGGCCTGAGGGGGACAGCTGTCCCAGCTGTGCTGTGGCAACTGCGAGTCACAAAGTGGGCTCCCCGTGGAGCCTGTCCTCACTGTTGGTGGAAACGTAACTTCATATGGCCATTGTGGAAGAGGTGTAATTGCTCAGTAAACCCAAACAGGAAGTTCAGCCTGATGCAGCTGTTTCTCTCCTACGTTATCCACCCAAGAGTTAGAGTCCCCATCACATCATGGTGAAACACACATGTCCTTGGTACCCCATCCTGTTGTATTTAGTGACCACTTCAATAGTAGTAGCTGAGGAAATTCAGGAGCTGCTTTAAGAAGGGAGTGGAGGGAGGTCCCCACCAGGAGCTTCTGCTCACATCCCATGCCCGCCACATCAGTGCTGTTAGCATAGTGTTGGGCAGGGGCCGCTGCCTGGTGCCGGTCGGTGTTTCCCACAGATTTAGAGACCAGTGTGCCAGAACTTTCAAACCCTGACTCTGGGAAGATTTCAATCTGTACCTCTATAAAATAAAATGTTGCTAAAGTCAGAGTTTACTTAACCAGATTTGATAATAATAACACACATAAAAAACACAGGTAACAATACAGTGAAACTAACTGAAAAGAACTGAATTGTGTTCATGAGCATGCTCCGTTAGCTTGGACTCCGTCAAACGGGACACGCAGACGTGAGTGGAACGCTTTCGGTGAGCACACCAAGAGGCCTAAATGTGTTGCGTTCATAAACTGTTCGTGTTTTCTAGATGTCTCAGAGCATGTCTTCAGTATCTTCAAGGCATTCTGAAAAAATAGCAATTCGGGAGTAAGTACTTTCATTTTGCTTCTTTTTCTATGAAAAATTGACTAAATTGTTAATAAAAATCATCAAGTCCATCTTCATCCAGCCGAGTTGTCTGTATTCAGTAAGAAAAATGTTATAAAGGCAGCTTTTTCCCTGCCTTGCTCTGCCAGTGCCACAGTGGCACTGCGGGTCCTGCCAGGCTAGATGTCACTCACGCAAGCATCTCTGAATGGTTCAGCCGCTGCTGCCTTGCATGTCCCATTTATCCCTTTAGTTTTTCCATTTTTGATTGAATGGTCTCCATTTGAGTTTTCTGCTTCCTCTTTTTTTTTTTTTTTCTGATGTACTGGAGGTTCATATTGTACTGTTATACATATCAGTTGAATAACTCGATAGTCATTTTTCCTGAGTTAGATTTTCCCAGAGTTACAGTTGTTCTCTCGTTTTGGTTCTTGTAAGAAAGTCTTTGAATGAAGAGGAACATTGTTAGGAACTCTTGAATAACAGCCTGTATACCAAAAGCAAACAGACAAAGGAAAAAATGAGTGAACTAAGTATTTTTGGAGACACTTTATTTTGCCAAGTGTGGTGGTGTACCCCTGTGACTCCAGCACCCGCCCAGTCGGCTGAGTGAAGCTGGAGAATCACTGGGAATTTGAGGCCAGACAACTACATAGTGAGACCCTGTATCCAAGCATAAACTACATAGTGAGACCCTGTATCAGAGCATAAAACAAGATGCTTTATTTTATTTATAGCAGGGCTGCTGACCAGTTTTGGTTGGTTGGTTGTGGTTTTGACCTTTTGTACTGCATGAGAATTTGTGTCTTCTGAGTGATTGGAAAGCAGAATGGTGCCAGTGTTTACCATCCATAGCAAATCAATGATTAGTCGTTGATGAACTTTCTATTTAGTTGTGTTTGTTTTATTTTATTTTTTGGTACCAGGGATTGAACTCAGAACCTCAGCACTTAGACTGCTGAACTATCTCCCTGACCCATGATAATCTTTGAGAAGTACAGAGGTGAACTTTAAAGCTGCCTCAGACAGGCCCATTTACCCCTTTGAGTGTACTGACTTCTGCCAAAGTGCTTGCCACCTCGGTGTGGCAGTGTCTGGCCTGATCAGCTAGGGAATGGAAGGCTGCCTCTCCTAGCCAGCCCAGACTGCACAGCGAGACCTTCTCAGAAGAGACCAGGAAAGGGGACAAAACGAGAAAGCCTGCCTCTCTCATTTTGATGACTTATCGTAAGGCTTACTAAATGAAGAGAGCTAAGAATGATAAGATCAGTTTCCAAGATTTGCTGCTGGTTTTGATGGTTCCAAAAAGGCTCTAAAGGACTCACGCCACTTAGCACACAGCACTATAACCCTGGTGTTCTTCCAGCGTGGACCTTGAGCTGGTGATGCCTTTTCACTTGTTCAGGCCTAACCAGGTGTCCAGATCAAGCTCAGCTGCGGCTTGTGTCACAGTGAAGAGTCCCACGCTGGG
This sequence comes from Capromys pilorides, assembly GCA_004027915.1. Taxonomy (NCBI): domain Eukaryota; kingdom Metazoa; phylum Chordata; class Mammalia; order Rodentia; family Capromyidae; genus Capromys; species Capromys pilorides. Next base: position 4,333 of record PVKN010000379.1, on the reverse strand, counting down.
GAGCCCAAGCAGCAGGAGATCTGTTTCTGAGTTGATGTGCACTGCTATGAAATGAAAGAGTCAGAAAACGTCTAGGACCGAATGAACCGTAATAAGGCCTTTTTATACCCATATCCAAGCAGGATTTTTGTTGTTTTGTTTTTAAGAAACTTTTGCTCTTCTATCCTTGCTAGCATCATACTTTGAACGCGTGCACGTGAGAGTGTGTGTGTGTGTGTGAACAGGATTCCATTTGGAGCTGAGCGGAATACAGAAAAGTGTATCTTGGCAATGTCTGATTCAATACTGGTAGATTTTTTTCTTTTGTTGCTTGTGTTGTTTTGTGCTTATTTTGTCTTTTTGAGACAGAGTCTCACTTTGCCGTCCAGACTGGCCATGAGCTCCCGTCGTAGCTGGGATTGCAGGTTTGCACTACCGCACCTGCCTGAAGTTATATAGTTGAAGTTCAGGGTAGTGGTTCCAGTACTGTAAGACATCAGAATTCTTGGTTGTCCAAATCCCTTCTGTAAAATGGCTTACCAGTAGCATTTCCACCTAATCCATGTGCACATCTTCCCGGATAACTCTAGGTTCCTTCCAATAAACCTTGTATGATGTAAATGCCTTGTAAACAGTGTTAAGGCCCAAACATGTTTGGTACAGACGCAGAGGTTTTTTCTGGACATATTTTGTCTTTGGTTGGGTGAATCTAATACAGAACCTATTGTTTCAGAGGGCCAGCTGTATATACTAATATTTTCAAAAATAGTGATTGATAGTAACTCCAGGACAATAAACTTACTTTCCTTCAGTTTTCAGGTGGGAGATTTGGTACTCATCATCCTAGATGAACGCCACGACAATTACGTATTATTTACTGTTAGTCCTACTTTATATTTTTTGCATTCAGAGTCTCTACCTGCCCTGGATCTCAAACCAGGTGAGGGTGGTAAGTGTCACATCCATGACTAAAATATTTTCCTAGACTGGGAGGGATGTATTTTAAAAGACTTTTTTACCCTGTTGTTTAATTGCCCAAAAACTTAAAGTCACTGACAAGGAGCACTGCTTAATCTAGGGGAGGGGGAAAAATTGTGTGTGTGTGTGTGTGTGTGTGTGTGTATTACACGTTTTTCAGCCAGACCCAGAATTATATTATATATATATATATATATATATATATATATATATATATATATAATTTTTTTTTATGTGTACCAGTTTGTTTTCATGTTGTAAAAGTCAATTATAAGCTGGGCATGGTGGCTCATGCCTGTAATCCCAGTACTTGGGAGGCTGGAGGATCAGTGTGAGTTGAAGACCAGCGTAGGCTACAAAAGTGAGTTCAAAGCCAGCCTGAATTGCATAGCAAGACCCTGTCTCAAAAGGACAAAAAAAGTCAATTATATGCTCTGTTAAGAATTCCAAAGGCTTTGGGGTAAATTGAGCAATTTATTGGCTAAATAATTAAGTCGACTTTATTGTGACACCTTTTCAAATAGATTTGAAAAGCCAGTGCTGCCCTGTAGTATGTTAGACTGTGGTGGAGGACCAGCCTTGTCCTCTCCTGCCTGCTAGGCCCCAGTTTGCGATGTTAGCCAACTCTTCTCTGAGCACCCCCTGTGCTCATAGGCTGGCCGCAGGTGTCGCACAGTGGAGGTTGTGCCCTTCCCATGAGGACTGGGTACCTGGAACTGGCACAGAGTTCAGCTCTTCACGTGAGTGCTGTCTTTACTCTTAGAAAGTGTTTTATTTGCTGTTAGAAATAGAGAAGGTCATTGTCAGTTCTTTCAGTAGATGGCAGTGCTGAGTTGGCCTTGAAGTCCAAATGGATGTGTCAATGAGTGCATGCCTGTGTTTCCTGAACTGTCACCTCTGTGACTTTATGCACCATGAGTATATAGTTAAATGAGTTAAAACTGTGTATTGCTGGTTAAAAATGAATGGCTCAGCTTTGTTTCATGAACTAAGCATTCCAGAGATCACATCAATTTAAGAATATTACACATTTTTCAGCCTGGAGAACTTAACTAGAGTTTTTGACACTTGTACTTTGAAAATGAATTAACGGTTTATTTCATTAGCTTCAGGTGCATCTAGAAGACCCTGGGTACTTGGAAAAGTAATGGAAAAGGAATACTGCCAAGCCAAAAAGGTAAGCACTATGCCGTGCAATATAAGCTACAAGTCCTGTTCATCTAAAAGTTGTTACTATCCTGTTTAGGCAGACACAACAGCCGGGGTTCAACCCGCAGCATGCTCTGCCAGCCCCGCCCCCAGAGTGTGCAGAGAGGGCGATTGGAACTGGGTGTGATGACGCGCACCTGTAATCCCAGCCCTTGGGAGGCTGTAAGCAGGAGGATCACTAGGAGTCCGAGCTACGTAGTGAGGCCCTATAGACTCTGTTGTAAAATACAAAAAAAGAAAAGAAGAAAGATGGAGTAAGTTGTTACTATTTAAATGTTTTTGCCTGGTAGGTTAGTTGAGTTAGAGGTTGAGTTTAGCTAGATTGAATTGAAACCAAGAATTTTATAACTTTTGTGTTATTTGTCTTTAGATAGTAAACACAGTCCATCAATCTATAAAGGGAAACTCTATATTACCTTTTTTAAAATTGACTATTAGAGTGTGTTGCTTAGTATAAATATGCAAAAATAGCCCTGCATAACTGGTTACAGCACTGAGTTCTGTTTCTATCTAGAGTTCTTTACTTATTCTCATGAAGTAAATACAGTATAAAGTATTAGGGGGCTTAAAACTGACCTGACTGAAATGCCAGCTTTATCAGAGCTAGCGAGTCTGCTGAGTATTCTCCTGTTCTCTGCCTCAGCCCATAAAACTTCAAGTGTGTACGCAAAGCTTTTTGTTGGCTGCTGGAGTGACGTGGCTGGCTTTGTGGCGTGCTTAGCAGTGGCAGCAGCGGGAGGCACCCAGGTGCTTCTCTGCCTGGTGACCGCTGCACCTGGTGTGGCTTGGTGCTCCCTCTCCCCTCAAGTGCACCGGCAAGGGAGAGGTGTGGCAGAGCAGCTGTGGAGTGGGGCTGGAGCACTCGAGTGACGCCCTGCTTCTTCTTTTCTCCTTAGGCACAAAATAGATTTAAGGTTCCTTTGGGGACAAAATTTTACAGAGTGAAAGCTGTGTCGTGGAATAAGAAAGTATAGCCCGCCGAAGCGGGGGCTGTGCCCCTCCTCCTCCAGTGCTCTGCGCCGCCCGTTCGCCCTCCGGAAGAGCGGGCCGCCTTTTATACAGAAGTCCCCTCATGACCGCGCGCTTCATCCGTGTCCTTTTCAACTGCCTCTGTTTTAGGAACGATAAATTCATCGAGACCCTTGGCTGAATTAAAATGGTTTGGGGTTTTTCTTCGTTTTTTTTCTTTTGTACCCAGATAAGTCTAGAAATGCGGACCAAACTAATTCATCTTCTCAAAGGGCAGACCCTGTGCATTGTGGCTTATGGCTAGCCATATTAATTGCCTGTTAAATAAACATTAGCTTGAACTTAGATGTTAAATGTTAGCTATTATTACCAGCATTTGTCCTTTTGTGAAATCAGTATCAGAATACTTGCACTCTTTAACACATTCTTTATAAAACTGTATAAATTCTTCAGAAGTATTTAAAGAGTGTTACTGCATGCAGATAATCATAACTTTGAGTTTGCCTCAGTAGATTACTAAAGCAAATTCTTTCATTTTTTAAAATGCCCTTTGATGTTTCAAAAAGGAACTCTGTAATTTGACTGACTGACTTTAAGATCAGCCATAAATAATCAGCAATCTTGAAAAGCACTTTCCACAGGCAGCCCCTGGGTCCTGCGGGCAGAGCATGCGCTCTCGGCGCTGTCCCCGCAGCCCTCACCTTCCCAACATCTTTATGACTATTTAGAATAATCATATTGATGGAACCGTAATTCATGGGTGTTTCACAAAAAGACGCATTCATTGTACATTAACCATTTAGAGGTCATTTAAATAACAAGATAGCGTAATATAAAAGACCTGTACAATTTTAAAAACAATAAAGATTTGAACCTGTAAATGTGTGTGCCTTTTAAAGGAAGATACATTTTTAATATATTTGAGTGATTGAAGGGGTGTGTGCGAAAACTATGTATCATATCAGAAAAAATGTTTATTACAAAAATGTTCTTTAATTATATACCATGTAACCGTGTAAAACAGTGTTCTGTAGACTAGAATTGTGTACACTAGGCCCTCAGAGACGTGGCCATTGAACAGAGATGTCTAAGTGAGTCAGGTCACTCGGATGAAAGTTGTTTCAAGCTCGTTGGTAGAGAGCAGTAACAAATGATTTTTTTTTTTTTTCAGAAAATATTTAATTTCCTCATAAAATGA
>PVKN010000378.1:40330-81795 GCA_004027915.1 Capromys pilorides | reverse complement strand
GGTGGGGAGCCCCAACCTGCATTCCTAAGCAGATCTTCCCATCTGACTCCCTCACACCAGGCTCAGATAGGGGCTCACCTTTGACATGGGGTGTGATGGCTGAGGTCATCGTGGTGTGGGGTGCCTCGGCTGCAGACTCCAGCTCCTTGAAATTGTTGACTGACAAGATGGAGACTGGCTGGGAGCACCTGACTCTCTGCAGGGAGAGCAGGATGGCTTTTGCAAAGGGCAGGCTGCTCCTGCTCAGTATCTTGCAGCCTAAGGCCTCTCCCACACTCTAGGCAGGGATGAAGGAAACTGGTCCTTGGAGGGACATTTTTGGGGGACAAGGGGCCCTTAGAAGATTGTTTCTGGCCACACCTGGGCTTTACTGTTGAGCATTTGACTTCAGTTAAGTGCCTGGATTGTTAGAAGAAATGGAAGGGCCACCTCTCCCTCTTCCTGCTTTGCCGGAGTCTACAACTATTAACAGTATGAAGGTTGAACTGCGCAGTGTCCTCATACAACAGGGTCAGCGGGTGGGTGGCAGGCAGAATGGCAGGAGGGCAGGTCTAAGGGTGGCCTGCCAAGCCCCTCCTCACTCCCCTGTTGCCCTCTCTCCCTTGGCCCTGGGACCCCAGGTCCAGCTTTTCTCTACCTTGGCATAGTAGACATGATTAGAGCATCGGTACTGAGCAAACTGACAGAAGGACTCGAACCAGGAGGCATAGGGAAGGTCAGAGCAAACTGCACCTGGGAAGGGTGGCCAGGGTGAGCCAGAGCTGAGGGGGGAAGTGGGGCACAGAGAGGCTTCTTCCACCACCCCCACCCCCACCCAGGGCAGGGGACAGTACAGGGCTTCCACCAAGTGGGCCCTCACCATCGGGCACCAAGCCATGGTTCTCATACTGGTCCAGCTGGACAATGGTGGGGTTCCTGCAGCCGTGAGTGGCGCGCAGGCGGCAGGTGGTCTCCGCTTTCCAAGTGGGGGTGAGCAGGGCAAAGAAGCGCTCATACTCAGTCGAGGAGAGGGGACTGCCTGGAGTTGGGGCCGAGGGTGACTCCTGCGCAAAGGCAGGTCCCAGAGGCAGCAGCAGCACTGCGGAGGGGATTCACACAGATTGGAGAGCACCCCAAATCCCCGGTGGGGGAGGGGGCAGAAGACCTTCGGAAGTTAGGGGGGGATGGGAGGGATGGGGGCGGGGCGGGGGGGGCGGGGGGGGGCGGGAGGCCCAGGCCCAGGCCCAGGCCCAGGCCCAGTGGATCGTGCTTTCTTAGAAGACTTGATAGCGGTGGAGGCCAGGTCCTGAAAGACGTGGCGAAGGTCCTCAGGAGCGAGGAGGAGCAGATCCATCACGATCACCCCGAGAAAGTGACTGGGAAATCATTTTTTGGGGAAGCTCTCAAGAACTGCCGGGTGCAAAGCTCTTACCCCTCAGCAGTGTCAGAATGGAGCCAGCAGCCGACTGCCCCATATCCGGGGAAGATCAGAACCTCTAACCGACTAAACGAGCGCGGTCTGCACGGTCCACGGACTGCACCTCCACGAGGCACCGCCTACGTCACAGAAGGGTGCGGGCGGGGTGCGGGATACGCCCTGGGCAACCAAGGCCCGTGGCAGGGGATCTCTGCAGGTGGGCCTGTTTCACCATAGATGGGCTCAGGGATGGAGACCCGGATGGAAGGACAGGCACAGTTCTGGGGCAGCTGGAGGTGCAAGGCACAAAACAGGCAGAAGCTGGGCACAAACCCATAAATCCCAGGTTTGATGCCAGCCTGAACTACACAGCAAAACTGTTTCTCAACACACATGCATGCACGCAGCACGGAGGAAGGGAAAGACAGACTATACCACTTGAGAGGCAAGCAGAATTTAACCCAACTTTGACCTGGTAGTATCATTCAAAGAAACAGAAACTGGGCCGGCGAGATGGTTCAGTGGTCTAAAGCGCCTGCTTAGGAAAGCTCAGGCAACTACAGGGACTGCGGTTCGATCCCAGGCACCACATGCTGCGCCAGCCCCACCACCAGGGCAGGCTGAGCCAGCCACAAAATAAATAAAGAAGCAAACAAACAAACACAACAAGCAAACAAATAAATAAATAAAATAAAAAATTTAATAAAAAAAAAAAAAGAAACAGAAACTTAGAAAAGCAAAACTTCGGGGTTCGATCCCTGGCCTGCGCCCTGCCCAGGGCCATGCTGAGACAGCGACTGAGACTGGGCATAGTGGTGCAGGCCTGTAACTCCAGCGCTTGAGAGACTGAAAACAGGAGAATCGCTACGAGTCCAAGCTGTGTAGTGAGACTCTGTAGACCCTGTATTAAATACATTTAAAGGGAAGAAGGTAGGAGGGAAGAGAGAGAGAGAGACAGAGAGAGGCAAATTATTTGCTTATTCCACCTCCTAAGCCCAAAGCTCTGTAATCCAGACACCTGGGCAACTGTCGGAGTCATAACCAGGTTGTGTAAAGCTATAAACCTTCATTTTATTTTTTAAACTTATTTTATGGATAGTTTAGATATACATATATGTATACGGCATATATGTATATGACGTATATGTACATGATGTATCTTACTTCCCTTCCCCATCCCTCTCCCTTCCCTTCAGCACCTCTTTTCCTCATTAACAAAAGCTTTTTTAAAAAATTTTTTTGTCTTTTTGAGACAGGGTCTCATTATGCGGTTGAGGCTGGCCTTGAGCTCACTTTTGTAGCCTAGGCTGGTCTCGAACTCGCACTGATCCTCCTGCTTCAGTCTCCCAAGTGCTGGGATTATGGGCTACAAAAGCTTTTAAACCTTCACTTACTTTTATTCATTTATTTTTGTATTTAGTACAGGGTCTAGAGCATCTACAGGGTCTCACTACATAGATCAGATTCATACTGGTTCTCTTGTATTGTCTCCCAAGCAGAGATTACAGGTGTTGTACCATCTCGCCCAGTCTCAATGGCCATCACAGCATGCCACCGACAAGGCCGGCATGGCAGGCCAAGACCAAACCCTGGCCAATGTGCTCTGCAGAAGCTGGTGCTTTAGTCTGGTGAGCCATCTGGCCATCTGGCTAGCCCAAACTTGAGGATTTTTTTTTCCTGGCTCAGGCTGCCTTAAGGGTGGGTCTGGTATGGCATGTGGAGCTGTAGATGGAACCGCAGTCCCCTGCACCTGAGTTTGCCTAAGCAAGTGCTTTAAACAACTGAGCTGGCTGACAAGCCCTCTAAACCTTCACTTCTAAACTCTGGACCTTACACTTGCTGGGCAGGCACTGTGCCACTGGACTACTTCCCTGGTTACTGACCTACTTTACACATTCCTGAGGTTGTTTAGGCTGATTATCTGGTGGTTGGTTTATCTTTTTTGAACCAAACACTACCAAGAGCACATTCACAAAAATGGGTGCTCAGGGTCCCCGAAGTGGTTCAGAGAGAGGCAAGTGCGGCAATTCACGGAAGCAGGAGAAGATACTGTATTTGTTTCATATATGTAACAGAGACACATCACTGCCTCAAAGTGGAAAAGGCCGCATGCAGGAAAGTAGGGCTGACCAAGGCTGCATGAGCCTTGGCCCTAGCGGTTCACCTATGTGTTCTGCCTGGCCAGGCCATACTATAGAAGTGTCTAGGTGCCACTGCAGCCACCTATCTGCTCCACTTCCGGGTGCCATCCTCTCCATCCTCCCCTTCAGTTGGCCCATAGGACACATAAGAGAAGCTGAGCATGTGTCAAGTGTCATGCAACAGTCTACAATAAACACAGCAGGCAAACACAGAGAGCTTTTATTTACCTACCAAACTCCTTTTACACCAGAGTTATCTGGATCTCACTTCACCCCTTCTCCCACGCCCAAGGCCAGGATGAGTCTCCTCAGGTGTCCCTTCAACTAGGACCACAGCCCAGATGATCTGGGGGGACCCTCCCCATGTGAAACAGGAAGAGTAGGGAAGGTATATTACACATTTAGCCCCCACAGGGGAGGAGGTTCAGGTGGAGGAGTGCCCAGTGTTACTGCCCTGTCCTTAAATCCAAAGCAAGGGGAATAAGGAGGATCTTCTCTCAGAAATACAGCACCAATCTCAGAACAGAGGCACAGGACAACGGGCAAGGTGGCACCCCTGCGAAGGGGACGGCTAGAGCGAGGGCACACACCATCGGTGGCCGTGGCGCCCTCCCTGTGGAGTCTGGATACAGCCTTGGCACCGGGTGGGGAGTGAGCGGCCAGGAGAGGGGGTGACAGCACAGTACTGCCCACTCCCCCCGGCCTCCCGGCCCAGAACGCGCTTCTGCCCACCAGCCCAGCTCAGGAGATGCGAGAAATCCGCAAGGAACCCAAGGTGTCATCTACTTCTTCTTCCGCTCTTGGGAGCAGCGTGGACAGAACCTGGAGGGCAGGCCAGGGAGACAGTGACCAAGGGGACGGCGTCCACTGCCGCTTAGCTTAGGACAGTCCCGCTCCCCCTGACGTGCCACTCACCATTTCCCCCGGGGCTTGGTGGTCAGCCCCACACAGGCAAAGTGGAACCACTCGATGGAACACTGGAAAAGGAGATGGAAACGCAGAGGTCAGGGCCCTGGGTGCACGGGAGGAAAGAAAAAGGAGCACAGACTCCTTCAGCACCCCTCAGTCACTCTCTCTGGAGACTTCTTATGAGACCCAAGGCCCCCAGCTCCGACCACTGTCCCTTTTTTCACATGGACTCTTACTATGCTGCCCAGCTGCCCAAACCCAAGATCACCTGGGTGCAAGTAATCTCTCTGCCCATTTCCGAAGTACAGTATTAGAGATGCACACCCTGTGCCTGGCTTTCAGCCATCTCTTAAATCCTGTCTTCAACCATGGCCACCTCACTTTATACCCGCTCTCTGGTGCCTCTCCAAACCCCTCACCCTGAGGCAAAAGGGCTCTCACATCGGGGTTGTCGCAGCCGATCATCTCTCCGTAGGAGACCTGGTGACAAAGGCAATAGGTGGGCTCGTTGGGATCCACAGGCATATCCAGCACATCTGAGGGGTGGACACTGCCAAAGGTCACCGAGGGCATCACATACTCGGGACTTCTGCGTGCCAAGAGGGAGGGAAAGTGTCATCTGTGGCTGGAAGCTGCCATGTGAGATGCTCACAGCGGCAGGGGAGCACCTGGAACAGCGTGGGCTGGGGCTCCTTCTCTTCCCAGCAGACACCAAATGGAAAAAGCAACCAGCACAAAAGACAGGACACTGAAGACTGTGTAGGATGGCATTTGTGTCAGAAGAGAGGACAGAAGAGGTGGCAGACAGCAGCAAGCACACTCACGCGCGCACAAGCTTTAACTTCTTCTGGGCAGCTTTGGGGGCTTCCTCATCCGAATTTTTGCCTTTGGAGCGAGCACGTGCAGCTTTCTTCTCCTTCTGAGTCCGGCCTTCTGGGGGAGAGGTGGGGAGCCAAAAGGCAGAGAGGAGAAGTTTGGGTTAAGGCCTCCTTCCTCCCTCTCCAGCCAGGGCTCCTCCCAGAGGCCCACTGCATCTTCTCCGCAGTCCTCGCCCACTGCGGCCCGCCCCCCCTCCTCACTCTTTTTGCCTTTGCTAGAAGAACTGTCATAGTCACTTGACTCGATCTGTTTCTCCTTCAGGTCCGCCTCAAAACGGGCCAGGTCTGTGTCCAGCCGCCGAATGTGCTTGTCCACCTGGGGGCAGGGAAGGAGAAGGCCGAGGTGACTGATGGATCTGAGGCAGCAAAGCAGTGGAGAGTGAGTCTATGCATTTCCCAGACCCACACAAAGCCCAGCACAGATGAAGGAGGGGATGAAGAAATGGGAGGTAGTGGGGTGCAGTAGGCAGGGCCATACCATCTCATAGGTCTGCATGGCGAGTTGCACCTTGTCATCACCAAATTCCTTGCATTTGCCATAGGCCTCCTGGATCTGTCTGAGCAGGGCCAGTTTCTCCTCAGAGCTCAGACTGCGGGCGCTGCTCATATACTCAGTGGCCAACTTGTCAATTTCAGCCTTCAGGTCTACAACAGAGACAGGCCTGATCATGACGGCCTGGGCAGCCAGGCGAAGCAGCTTTTTCCTCTTTGCTTGGACCTCTTTCACAAATCACCAGAACCTTTGGACTAAAACGTATCAAAAGTGCCACATACTAAGCTGTGCGCTGAGAGGTGACGGACACTGACACTAGGTGTTTCTAAGGTGCCTTCAGGGTGCTGAAATGTTGCTAGGATAGTTGGAACTTAATTACTACCGCACACTGACAGACTGCCACAGTAAGAGGAAGCACATTCTGGTGGATGTCTGAAGATGCTTCTTTGCAGGACTTGTAGCTTCTTGACAAATTATTTTGTCCCAAAGGCCATCTTGTTTGTCTTAAAAACATGCAACAGCAGCTTTGCCTGCTGTGAAGCAGGCCCGGTTGACTGCTGCTTTGGTTCCCAGGCTCCATGACTTCAGCTGAGGCCTACTTAGCACTGCCTGCCCCTCACCTATTGCCCAACAGTTGAATACTGGAAGGTTGCTGACATCCCAGGACCCCATCTACGGCTGTCTGCTCCCTCATGTTTGCTAGGCTCATGAAAATGTCAACGGCAAGAGACAGAAGTCTGTTTTAACAGCGAAGCGGTGGTTAAACACCTAAAACACATGAGGATAGTGACACCTACATTCCAGGCCTTTGGAAGAAGCTGAAAAATCATATAACTTATCTGTCCCAGTTGGTCTCTGGGCATACTCAGGAGGTAGAACTGAGCTGAGTGCCAAGTTACACATCTCTGACCCCAGCTACTCAGGAAACTAAGGCAGAAGGATCACAATCTTGAGAAATATAGGTAACTGTAAGGCCTTGTCTCAAAACTATAAAATAAAAAGGGATGGGATATAACTCAGGGCTCCTTGGATTCAATTCTCACTGCTACAAAAAAAATAAGAGCTCGGTGTGGTGGCACATACCTCTGATCTCAGAGGTATGTGGGAGGTTGAGGCAGGAGGATCCTAAGTTCGTGAACTGCCTAGGGAACTTAGTGAGCTGCTATTTCCACCCGGTAAGGGTGCTGGATGAGGATGTACCTCAGGGTGAAGGCCCTGCACTCAATTCCCAGTACTGTGAACAAACAACAAATACTTTTTTAATTAGAGGCAAGGTCTTACTCTTTTTTTTTTTCTTCTTTCTTTTTGAGACAGGATCTCGCTATGAAGCTCAGGCTGGCCTTGAGCCCACTTTTGTAGCCCAGGATGGTCTTGAACTCCCACTGATCCTCTTGCCTCAGGCTCCCAAGTGCTGGGATTACAGGTATATACCACTACGCCCAGCAGGGTCTTACCTTTTTTTTCTTAATTAATTTTATTACTTTTAATAAGAAATAACAATGTGACAGTATTTTTTTTTTCTTAGAACTAGCCCTCGTGACTTTATTTTTATTTTTTTTAACTTTATTTTATTTATTTGCTTGTTTTTGCTTATTTGTTTCTTTATTTACTTATTTTATGGCTGGCTCAGCCTGCCCTGGTGGTGGGGCTGGCGCAGCATGTGGTGCCGGGGATCGAACCGCAGGCCCTACAGTTGCCTGAGCTTTCCTAAGCAGGTGCTTTAGACCACTGAACCATCTCGCCAGCCCAATGTGACAGTTTTAAAACATGTTAAAGGTCTTACTCTCAAGCCTTGAACTTATTGCAATCGTTCTGCCTCAGCCTCCCAAGTGCTGGGATTACAGGCATGCATGACCACATCCAGCCTAATAAACCCAAGTTTTTAAAAAGATTGGGGACGTCAATCAGTGGGGAGTCTTGCATCCAAAGAAGGCCACTGGGTCTCGCCACATGGCAGGCAGTGCTGAGGCTGGGCTCTCCTTGTGAGTGAGCTTATGGCACAGCTTCTAGTGGGCTAATGGCTGCCTGTTTCACCTGCAGTGGGGCCCCTCAGGGTGGAAGGCTAGGACTCTCTTGCCTCCCAGGCTTCGGGGCTCCAAAAGGCCTCACCACTCAAGTTCTGAGGCCTGAGATGATTTTGTTTCTATCAGGCTTAAGAACACAGTGTAGGGGCCGGCGAGATGGTTCAGTGGTCTAGAGCGCCTGCTTGGGAGGGCTCGGGCAACTGCGGGGACTGCAGTTCGATCCCCGGCACCACATGCTGCGCCAGCGCCACCACCAGGGCAGGCTGAGCCAGCCACAAAATGAATAGATAAGGAAACAAACAAACACAACAAGCAAACAAATAAATAAATAAATAAAATTAAAAAAAAAAAAAGAACACAGTGTAAGGTCCTGCCGTTAACTAGTGCCTTTCTTCTGCTACTACGGCTTGACTTTTGTGGTACTGGGAACCGAACTTGGGACCTTGTGCTTGCCAAGCAGGCACTTAAGCTGCTGAGCTATATCCCCGGCCCTGTGCATCTTTTTTTTAAAATTCTATTTATTTATTTATTTATTTGTTTGTTTGCTTGTTGTGTTTGTTTATTTATTCATTTTGTGGCTGGCTCAGCCTGCCCCGGTGGTGGCGCTGGCGCAGCATGTGGTGCCGGGGATCGAACTGCAGTCCCCGCAGTTGCCTGAGTCCTCCTAAGCAGGCGCTTTAGACCACTGAACCATCTCGCCGTCCCTGTGCATCTTTATTTTTCCTTCTTTCTTTCTTCTTTTTATTTTTTTTCTTTTTGAGACAGGGTCTCGCTATGCAGTTCAGGCTGGCCTTAAGCTCACTTTTGTAGCCCAGGCTGGTCTCGAACTCACACCAATCCTCCTGCCTCAGCCTCCCATCTTTCTTCTTTTTAAATAATGTCTCCTGTCTCCTAACATGAATTGCAGTCTAAAGGCACAACTGAAAAAAAGCAAAAACAAAAACAAAATAAAGGCACAATTGTAATTCTGTGATAGTAATGCTAATTCAGGAAGGTAGAACCACTTTAGTTCTCCTATAAATATATCAAACATGAACAGCAAAAATGGCTCAAGTTAACTTTGGTTGCTTTATAGGCATGTGCTACAGTGCGTTTTTTTGTTTTGTTTTGTTTTGTTTTTTTGTGGGTCTGGGGTTTGAACTCACAACCTTGCACTTGCCAGGCAGGCACTTGTGCCACGGAGCTATCTCCCCAGCCCCAACAATGTATTTTCTTGAATTCTTTTTTAGAAGATTTTTGAGACAGGGCCTCACTCTGAAGTCCAGGCTGGACTTGAACTTTTTTTTTTTTTTTTTTTTTAAACATGTATTTGGTTGTTACAGGGTCTTACTACACAGCTTGGACTCACAGCGATCCTCCTGTTTTCAGCCTCCTCGTCACCACACCTGGACTCTATGGCTGGAGCTGGATGTGGTGCAGGGATGAACCTCTGTTCCAGTGCTTGCCTAAGCTTGTTTAAGCAGGAACTTTAGTTCACTAAGCTATCTTGTTTGGCCCTTGCACTTGTGATCTGAGGCAATCCTCCTGCCTCAACCACTCAAGTGCTGGCACTGTAGGCCTGTACTACCTGACCCTGCTTTTATTGTTTCCAGTATTGGGGATCAAACTCAGGATCTTGTGCTTGTCAGGCAGGTGCTTATGCCACTGAACTATCTCCCCAGCCCTTAACCTAGCTTCTTACACTATATTTGAAGAAAGCATAAAGATCACAGCATCTTTTTTTTTTTTTTTTTCTGGGATTGAGCCCAGCGCTTTGTGCATGCTAAGGGACTCAGCCATTACTCCCAGTCCTTTTCTAGTTTATTTTTGTCTTTTTGAGTCAGGATCTCACTCTGTAGTCTAAGCAGGCCTTGAACTCACTACATAGCCCAGGCTAGCCTCAAATTTGAGATCCTTCTGCTTCAGGCTCCTAAGCCACTGGAATCTCAAATATGTGCAAGCTCTGTGCCTAGCATATCCTTTTTTTATTCAAACTTCATTTATTTATTTATTTATTTATTTTTAAGTAAAGCTGACTTTAATGAGGCCATCTTCAGGGTAGTGCTTTTTAAAAGAACTGAAGCTTAATCTAGCCATCTCATCTGCCTTGCCACGATTCTTCTATCTTCACTTGAATTATGGACAATGACAACTGTTTGAGGAAACAGTTTATCTTTTATTGTATGAAAGGTTCGCTACATTTCAAGATACTCCAATGCTCAAACCATAAAAATTCCAACCTTAAAATGTTTTCACTAGTTGTTACTCTTCAGTTTGCCACCCTGGGCTACAAAGGGACCTCAAGGTGAGGCTGAGCTGCATAGCAAGACCCTGTCTCAAAAAGACCACCCCCCCAAAAAAAAAAACCCTGTAGTTATCTAGTTCAAATCTTCACCAATGTAGGGAATGTGAAATCTCAAGAGACTACATTCTAAAACAGTGTACTCAAATGTAAATGTTCGAAGAGGCTATTTTCATTATTTATTTGTTTGTTTATTTATGGCCAGCTCAGCCTGCCCTGAGGGTGGGGCTGGTGCAGCATGTGGTTCCAGGGACTGAACCACAGTCCCTGAGGTTGCCTACGTAGGCACTTTAGACCGCTGAGCTATCTCTGAGCTATCTCGCAGGCCCTAGCATATCTTTAGGTTTTTTTTTTTGTTTTTGTTTTTGTTTTTGCAGTACCAGGGATTGAACTCAGGACCCTGCGTTTGCCAGGCAAGTGCTTATTCTACAGAGCTATCTCCCAGCCTCCATATCTTTAGATTTTTTGAGGAACTGTCTCAATATTCCATTTGTCATGGAAAAGCTGATACAGAAATGAGGACCATCAATACTTTCTCTTAAGAACTACGAGAGAAAAAGGAAAAAAAAGAAAAAGAATTGCAAGGCCGGCAAGATGACTCAGCAGTCTGAAGTGCCTGCTTAGGAAAGCTTAGGCAACCATGGGAACCGCAGTTCAATCCCCAGCACCACATGCTGCGCCAGCCCCACCCCCAGGGCAGGCTGAGCTGGTCATTAAAAAAAAAAAAGAAAAGAACTGTCAGATCGTCAGAAACCCACAGCTCTCCACATCATACCAGAGGACACAGTGATAGCAAGCAGAGATCCTCTGCTTAGTACGTACCCTCTGTTCGTTGGTCCAGGTCCCTCATGAGTTGAAAGTTTCTCTGTAATTCAAAGGGGAGGTTTTCAATACCTAGGGAAGAGAGAAAACTGACTTGGAAAGTGGTCCACACTTATTTGTACTCCAGTCCCCAAACTTACTTTTTGTATTAGAGATTGAATCCAGGGCCTCTGCACTGAGCTATATCCCCAGCCATTTTCTAAGACAAGGTTTGCTAAGTTGTAAACTACTTAGGCTGGCCTCACACTTGAGGTCCTCCTGCCTGAGCCTTCCAAGTGCTGGTTTAAAGGTATGTACCCCTACATGGCCTCTATGGTTCCTTGTAAAATGAAGTTCCACTTTCCCTTATTATTTTTCACTTTCCCTTATTTGAACCTCTGGATTTGTAACAGTAAATCACGACTTTCTTCCAAGAGGCTGTATCAGCTTTGTGTGTATCAGCTTTTCTTTCCCCCTAACTACCTTCATCTCTGCAGAACTGTCCACTGCTTTCCTCTTCTGCAACCCTACTCAGCTTTCCCCCTTCCTTTAGCTTCAATCATTGCTTCCATGTTCCGTGCTGTCAATTTACATACTGGTAGTATGTATGCTACACTCCTGTAATCCAAATACTCCAGGAGGCTGAGGCAGGAGGACTGCTGTGAGTTCTAAGTCAGCCTGGGGTACATGGTGAGTTCAAGGTCAGCCTGAACTGCATAGCAAAACCCTATCTCAAAAAGACAAAACCCAAACCCAAACAAACCAACCCAAAAAAAGAATGAGAAGATAGCTCACTGGAAAAAGTGCCTGTCTGGTAAGCACAATGTCCCGAGTTCAATCCCTGGTACCACCAAAAAGAAAACAAAAACCCCAAAAAACTAATGTTAGGCAGAGTGGTGAACTCCTATAATTCCAGCATTCTGGAGGATGAGGTAGGAAGACGGCTATAACTTTGAGGCCAGGTTGGGCTATACAGTGAATTAAAGGCCAGCTTGTACTACTGAGTGAGATACTATCTCTAAAAAACAAAACAAAAAATCCCCCAAAACAACAACAAAAAGACCCAAAATGATCTGGTCACCCTCTGCGAGTCACATGACACACTTCCAATCTACTCTTCTTAAAAGTAGCCTGGAAAAAAAAAAAAAAAAGTAGCCCGGATATTCTTTTATTTTTTTTTGTATTTTTTAGGGAAGGGTCTATAGGGACAGAGTGTTTAGGATCTCACTACTAGATCAACTCGAAGTGATCTGCTTGTTTACAGCCTCCCAAGAGCTGGGATTACAGGGGCACCACCATGCCCAGTTTCAAATTGCTGTCACAGTGCACCCTGGGGGCAGGGCCAGCACAGCAGGTTCCTGTGCCTGCTTGCAGGCACTTTAATAGCTGAGCTATTTTTTTTTTTTTAATTTTGGCAGAGTCAGGAATTGAACTCAGGCCCTTGCACTTGCCAGGCAAGCACTTATTCTACTGAGCTATTTCTCCAGCCCCCGCTAAGCTATTTGGCTGGCCCCTGAATATTCTTTTAAACAAACATAACTTTAGCTTGAATAATTCTACTCCAGATCTCTGCTGGTCTATAGAGGACAGCAGCTGATGCTTGATTTTTCTTTTGTCCTTTTTAATTTCTTAAACTTTTTTTCCAGGGGGGTGGGGCTGGTGCAGCACGTGGTGCTGGGGATCAAATCGCAGTCCCTGTAGTTGCCTAAGCAAGCACTTTATTTTGTATTTTTAAAAAATATTTATTTATTTATTTATATTATGGCCAGCTCAGCCTGCCCTGAGGGTGGGGCTGGCGCAGCATGTGGTACTGGGGATTGAACTATGGTCCCTGGGGTTGCCTAAGCTTGCCTAAGCAGGCGCTTCGACCACTGAGCCATCTCGCCAGCCCCTAAGCAAGCACTTTACACCACTGAGCCATCTTGCCGGCCCTAACTTTTTTTCTTTTTTTAAACCAATTTTGCGCTTAGGCAACTGCACGGACCACGGTTTGACCCCTGGCAACACATGCTGCGCCAGCCCCCACTCCTAGGGCAGGTTGAGCTGGCCATCAAAAAAATAAATAATAAAAAAAAAAAACATAAGGGGCTGGCAAGATGGTTCAGCGGTCTAAAGCACCTGCTTAGGAAAGCTTAGGCAACCACAGGGACTGTGGTTCATCCCCAGCACCACACTCTACGCCAGCCCCACTTCCAAGGCAGGCTAAGCCAGCCATAATAATAATAATAAAAAAGATCAATTTTGCATACTTTTATCTCGTAATCTGAATAATTAATTTTTTTTAATGAATTAGGTACGGGGCGAAGGGGGGGCTGGCAAGATGGTTCAGCGGTCTAAAGCACCTGTTTAGACAAGCTTAAGCAACTACCGGACCTCAGTTTGATCCCCAGTACCACATGCTGTGCCAGCCCCACCTCCAGAGCAGGCTGAGCTGGCTATAACAAATGAATTAATTAGATACAGAGTCTCACTACATAGCTTGGACTCATAGTGACCCTCCTGTTTCCAGCCTCCCTAGCACTGGGATTATAAACATGCCTGGTCTCAGTGGCCAATTCAGTATGCCCAGGGGTGGGATCAGCAGGGCACGTGGTGCAGGGGGATCAAACCCTGGTCCCTGAGCTTGCCTAAGCAGGCACTGAGATATCTCGACAGCCCTGAACAACTAATTTGAAGACAGCATTATACAATACAGCAAACATTCCAATTGTTTTGTTTGGTGAAGTCCTGTATCTCTATTTTTTTTGTTTTCTTTGAGACAGGGTCTCACTATGCAATTCAGACTGGCCGTGAGCTCACTTTTGTAGTCCAGGCTGGTCTCAAACTCACACCGATCCTCCTGCCTCAACCTCCCAAGTGCTGGGATTAGAGGTGTCTAATGTTTTGTTTTATTTTATATATATATGTTTTTTGGCGGGACCAGGGTTTGAACTCACGACCTTGCACTTGCCAGGCAGGCACTTGTGCCATGGAGCTATCTCCCTGGCCCCATTTTATATTCTTTTTAAATAATAAATTTTTTAAAAAATATATTATGGCTGGCTCAGCCTGCCCTGGGGGTGGGGCTGGCACAGCATGTGTGCTGGGGATTGAAACACGGTCCCTGCAGTTGCCTAAGCTTTCCTAAGCAGGTGCCTTAGGAAACCAGATGGTTCCTCTGAACCATCTCGCCTGCCCTAAATAATGTATTTTTTTGGTGTGTGGTACTGGGGATTGAACTCAGGACCTTGTGCTTGCCAGGCAAGCGCTTATTCTACTGAAAAATATCTCCCCAGCCCTTAAGTAATAAAAAATAATTCATTAATTAAATAAAAAATATGAACTGTTGGATACAGTGTGCACCTATATCCCAATATTTTGGGAGACTGAGGCAGGAGGATCCCAAGTTAAACACAGTTTGAGCAATTTACCAAGATCCTGTCTCAAAATAAAACATAAAGAAAAGGCTGGGGTTGTAGCTCAGTGTGAGGACCCTGGGTTCAATCCCCAGCACTGGAGAAGCAGGGCATAAAGTAGCAGGGTGTGGTGGCCCACATGCGTAACCCTAGCTACTCAGGGATAAGGCAAGAAGACGGAGAGTTTGAGGGCAGACCAAGAAACTCTTTCAAAATAAATAAAAAACCAACTTTGCTCTCCCAACCTCGCGCTTCCTGCGAGGCGGCAGCAGGCTCTGCACTTGGCCTCTGCTCCCCCACAGCAGCCAGAGAAGGCTCCCTGCGCCATCTCTGGGCACACTGGCTTGTGAGCCTGGAACCTAGCTAGCACTGCCTTACCTCAGTCTGCCATACCTCCTGGTCTGCTAAATGCATGCTCATTCTTCAAAGTTCAGCTCAAACTAGGTACAGTGGGAATACTCCAGTCACCCCTGTGTTCTGGGAGGCTGAGGCTGGAGGATCACAAATTGAAGCCTAGCCTGGGCAATTTAGTGATGCAGGCTGGTCTCAAACAGAAACATTTAAAAAAGGCTCAGGGTGAAGACCTGAGCTTGATCCCTAGCACTGATAAATAAACAAACAGATGACACAAACCAGCCCCAACTTGACCTTCCTGGTCAAATACTCTGCCAAGCACCATATGTATAGGCTATCAAAGTATTCTCTTTGCCTTTTTATTCTTTTTGTCACAGT
The DNA here is from genome assembly GCA_004027915.1 of Capromys pilorides. NCBI lineage: Eukaryota > Metazoa > Chordata > Mammalia > Rodentia > Capromyidae > Capromys > Capromys pilorides. The sequence continues at coordinate 66,745 of PVKN010000378.1, read as the reverse complement.
ACTACTAAGAACTAGAACTCATGGCTTTGTGCAGGCTGGGCAAACACTCCATCAGGGAGTTTCATTCTAGCCCTATTTATTTATTGAGACAGGGTCTCACGTTGTAGTTCAGGAGAATCTTCCTGCCTCAGCCTCCCAAGTGCTGGAATTAGAGGGGGTGCCAAGATACAAGCCATCTTAGTCCTTTTTATTTATTTTTAAAATTTTTGGATAGGGTCTCACTGAATTGCCCAGGCTAGTATCAAACTCTTGATTCTGGGGCCTGGCAAGCACAAGTCCTGAGTTCAATTCCAAGTACAAAAGAAAAAGAAAAAAGAAAAAGGAGGGGGGAGGGGGAAAGAAGTGGGAGAGAGGGAAGAAGTGGAGGAGGAAGAGAAGCTCCCAAATTCTTAATCCTCCTGGCTCAGTATCCTGAGCAGTGAAGATTTCAGGTATACAACACTGTGTCCAACTCTACTTTTTTTCTTTTAGCATTTACCCAACTGTAATTAAATAACTGTCTAATTACTCAGTTCACACCCTCTCCCCAGCTCTCCACACCTGAAACTCATGCCTTGTTTGGTCCTGTCTGCCTAATGTTTAGAAGTCTGACTTGCATACAGAAAGCACTCAGTGAATACCTGAATAGACACCATCAAGTCTCACCCATACAAGAAAAATCTCTTTGGGCCGGGAAGACAGCTCAGTAGAATAAGCGCCTGCCTGGCAAGCGCAGGGTCCTGAGTTCAATCCCTGGTACCTCAAAAACAAAAAACAAAAAACAAAAAAACAAGTTAGTGTATATTTGATGGAAATGATGCCTACATGCCAAATATATTATATGTAAATTTTAGCTTTCTTTGGGCTCAGCCAAATAGCTCAGTGGATTAAAGTGCCTGCAAGCAGGCACAGGGGTTGGGGGTTTGATCCCCTGGCCTGCCGTGCTGGCTCTGACCCCAGGCACACTGAGATGGCAGTTGAGATTGGGCATGGTGGCACGTGCACACCAGTAATCTCAGCTCTTGGGAGGCTGTATATAGGCAGGTCACGACGAGTTTAATCTAGTAGTGAGACGCTGAACACCCTGCAGACCCTTCCTTTTTTTTGACCCTTCCTTAAAATACAAAAAAAAAAAAAAAAAAAAAAAAGAACCCTTTTCCTACAATTTCACTTCAAACTTTTATCTTTTTTTTAAAAATATTATCTCTATTTTTTTTTTTTTTTTTAACAGAACTGGGGATTGAACTCAGGCCCTTGTGCTTGCCAGGCAAGCGCTTATTCTACTGAGCTCTCTCTCCAGCCCCACCCCCTTTTTAAACATTATATTACGGCTGGCTCAGCCTGCCCTGGGGGTGGGGCTGGCACAGCATGTGGTGCCAGGGATCAAACCTTGGTCCCTGCAGTTAGTTGCCTAAGCTTGCCTAAGCAGGCATTTTAGACCACTGAGCTATCTTGCCGGCCCAAACTTGTATTTATCTTGGTCTGCCACCACAATTCAGTGATTATTTTAAATTATCAACGATTTACCAAATCAAATAATGCTATTAGTCCTTCCTTAAAAAGTGCTTTCACCTCAGCAGCACTGTGTACTATCTACTTCCCTTCGTGGTAACTTGTTCTCTTTTTTTTTTTTTTGGTGGAACCAGGGATTGAACTCAGGACCCTGCACTTGCCAGGCAAGCGCTTATTCCACTGAGCTATCTCCCTGGTCCATGTTCTCTTAAGAGTTCTAAGGCAGCATATTCCTTCTGATAATCACAATGCTAATGCTTTCTCAACCTGTTCCTTCAATGTTAACATTTTCTAGAAATCACATTTCAACTTTATCCCACTCTCCCAGTACCAGGAACTGAACCCCATGGCCTTCACACTGAGTTGCATCACTAGCCTTTTTACTTTGAAACAGAGTCTCACTAAACTGCTAAATTCCCCTAGCAGAGCTCAAACTTGGAATCCTCCAGGCCTCTGAAGAAGCCAAAAAACTACAGCCTCAGCCTCCCATGGTGTTTCTTTTTTCTTTGAGACCGGCCTCACTATGTAGTTCAGGCTGGCCTTGAGCTCTTTAGCCCAGGCTGGTCTAGGACTTCTCTATTTTCTGAGTGTTCTCATTCCATTCACTCCCCTGGATATAGTTATTATCACTATGCTTAAGTATAAAATGAATGAAAATCTATTGTGATCACTCCTGACTTTCCTATCTTGTTAATGGCACATTGTCTACCTTATTTTCCAAGCAAGAAGTCACATTAGATTCTTCTCAGAACCACTCAGTAGATACTATCCTATTTAACTCCTAAACACTTCTGTCACTCTGAGTCAAGTCTTCGTCACTGACAGAACTGTTGTCACTAAATAATTTCCTTACTGCCAACATTATGATGAGAGTTGCCATGGCAACTGTCTTCCTCTATAAAGTATTACAAGCCACTTCAAAATACAAACTTTCTGGGAATGATAGCAGATGCCTACAATCCCAGCACTAGAGAGGCTGAGATAGGAGGATCATTTTGAGTTCGAGGCCAGCCAAGGCTACAAAGTGAGCTCAAGGCCAACGTGAACTGCACAGCTAGACCCTACCTCAAAAAGACGAAAATCAAATAAAACACAAACTGTTTTCAGTCTCTCTGCCTCCTACCCTCCTCTTCAAATCACATATATCAAACGCTGCCCACATTTTCCCTTCACCTTCCCACATGCCCAGCACACTTTTACTGATCCTTTCCTCAGCCATGAGTTCATTTTTTTCTCTGCACTGGCAAACTAGCTTAGCTTTCAAAAACCTACTCAAAATCACCTTGTTTGTATTAACCCACAGCCCCAAGTAGCCCAGCTCTTCACGGTGACCAACTATTACCTCCCATATATATTTATTTTTGGTGCCAGGGATCAAACACCGAACCAGGCAGGCACTTAGGCCGCTGAGCTATATCCCCAGCCCAGTTTTGCATTTCTGAGACAAGGTTACACTATGGAGTCCAGACTGACCTTGAACTGGAAGCAATCCTCCTGCCTCAGCCTCCCCAATGCTGGGGTTACAGGTGTCCACCATGCCTGGTTTTACTGTTTAATAATTACTTAATCTATTTATACTGTCAGTTTCCTGAAGGTAGAGGCTGTGAGTGTCCACCTCTCTTTGTAGTGTTGGGGACTGAACTCCAGGCATTATGTATGCTAGACAAACACTACAACTGAGCTACAATACTAGCCCATTCATTCCTTGCTTTATTACATTCCCAGTGTTTACCATTTTTTGATCTATAGCAGTTCCTCAATTACTACGTTAAATGATTGTTCTCCAGTAAGACAAACCTAAGCACACAGGGTGACAGGCTTTGTGAAGCGGAGGGTTGCATAAACATTTGATCCTTTCAGCTGATCAAGTGACAACAATCCCTCACCCCTACCTGTACCTCCCCCCACGAGAAGCCACTTGAGAAAGAATTGGCTGCAGAACACGCGCGCAGGTCTTTGCAGCTGCTCCAAATCTAGATTTGGGGGTGGAGGAGTCTACACTGACACTAGAGAGACCTTGGAGTAAAAACGTAGTAAAAATTTCCTTGCAACTCCGGGCGGCTAGACATCCCCGAACGACACCGCGCAGCCCCTCCTAGTCCTCGACACCCAACAGCCGGGAGGGACTCGGCCCTTCTGCCCCGCCCCCCTTTCTTCCCACCCCTCAGTATTTCCTCCCGCGGATCCCCTTCATAGTTGGGACGTTCTCGCCACCAAGACTTCCAGGTCGTAGGTCCTCTGGGCCCCGGTCCCCCACCACTCTATAACCCCTGACCCTCTTCTCTAGCTCGCGCTTACTGTCCAGATAATGTTCCAAATACATCCCAGCAGCCATCTTGAAGCAAAACAAAGCGACTTCCGATCTGTCCCGGAAGTGACTGGAGCAAGACAGGAGCTGAAGCAGTTCTTAACTCGGATCCTTTCCGCCCTTAAAGAGAGCACTTCCGCCCTTAATAAGGACCCAGCCGGACACACCCGCCCGACGGTGACTTTTCCCTTTGGCGTATTGATGACTGCTCACAGCGAGGCGGCTATAACCCCCTTCCGCCCCTACTAAGACTCCAGTCCGCGACCGATAGGTATGACGTCACGGAAGCCGCCATTTTGCATTTTCTTGCAAACTGAAAGGGGAAGATGGGGGTGGGGGGGAACAACTGTGTTCCGTAAACAGCTCTTTTTGGCAACTGGGGATTCAAACTTCCTTTGGCAGATTATGAACCTTCCAGTCAGAGCAGGCTCTGGATAAGGTGACTGCTCTTTTTTTTTTTTTTTTCCTCCTTGGAGCCAGGGATTGAACTCAGGCCCTTGCGCTTGCTGGCTAGCACTTATTCTACTGAGCTATCTCCCCAGCCCCTAAAGTGACTTCTCTAAAGCAGCTATTTAAAGATTTGGAGAAGCCAGGGAGATAGCTCGGAGTAAGTGCTTGCCTGGTAAACGCAAGGTCCTGAGTTTGATCCCTGGTACCAACAAACAAACGAAAGAGTTGGAGGAATTACTAGGCCTTGCAAATTTAAACATCTCTTTGCACCCATGCCAGCAGCTTTACATATTATCATCACTTTGGTTCTGGCGTTTGAACCCTGGGCTTCAAGGATATTAAGCAGGTACTCTACCACTGAAGTATAACAGTCATTATTTTAGTAGTTTTTGTACTTTGTAAAAGTACTGCCTGTCAGTCCCTGAATTTTGTACTTAAATAAGAAAACGTAACTTATGACCTACCCCTCACCTGTCTTAGAGAGGCTCCTCCACCCCTTTTGGTGATGGGATTAGAACTCTGGAATGGGCACATGCTAGGCAAGCACTCTTGAGTACACCCCTAACTCATTTATTTGAATTTATGTGTGATGTTAGCGTGATTCTGAAAGGCCCGAGACATTGCGCTCCACCACACAGATAAGCATTTATGTGCCATGCATTATTGTAGTCTTCTATAATGTAAATATTTCATCACCATAAAAGTCAAGGGCATGACTCGCCATCACATTAGGGAAGCAGAATTCAAAGCCAATAGTTTCTCAGATCCAAGTGTTACCCTTAATTCACAATCCTTCATGATAGCTGATGTCACAGTCAGGCTTTTAATGACAGATCCTCAGTCATAAATATAGAGCCACTGTAATGAAGGGCAAAGTGAATTTTTTCCTCATAAACCAGGTGCTAAGGTGCAGCAAGACACTCGACTTCCATCGCAGATGTCATGCTCTTGAACTACTGGCTGGAAATACCCTTGGTATTTCCTTTCCTTTCTGTACAATGAATGAGATTCCAGCTCAAATCTGGTGAAGAAACAAACATTACATATCTGGTTACATGTGACTCATTTGTGTCACACTGTATACTGACACAGTAGCTCTGCCTGGCCCCCAGTGAAGTAGGTACTGCTTATGCACATCCCACTAGGTCTGAGCACCATCATCTGGCAGTACTATGCAAGCCACCAGTTTTCAGATGCGTGAGCCCAGTCGCAGCCTCTTTAGTACCCAAGTTTTTAATTTTACAAAATCCATCTTAGTAGCTTAACACATTCACAACAGGACTGTAATTTGTCTTACTGCTGGGTAGCTCTGAATCACTGGTGGGAACACATTAACCCATCATTTAACAGTGGAAGCAGCAACATGGCCAACTGTGGTCAACGGCAGAGGCAAAGTAGAAAGCCTAGGCTTTCTGATGTTCTACTCCTCAGTACACTAAAACTGTTCTCAGAAGTGGCTTGTATATGGGAGGGGAGTATAATTAGCACCATGCTATGCTCTGCATGGAAATGTTGGTTTTTTTTTTTTTTCTGAAGTCTATGTAATTCAAGCTGGCCTTTAACTCTTGTGGACTTTACTGCCTCAGCCTCAAGTGCTGGGATTATAGGCATGAACCCGGATGCCCAGCTTCAGTGTTTCATAATGTTCATCCACCTGAGCCCACCATCTAGGATTTCCACCCTGGAAACATCTGGTTTGATGTGCAAAGTGTACTAAACATATGTATGTGTACGTATTGCCAAGTAATTGGGAGGCTGAGGCAAGAGTGAGGCCCTTCCAAGGGACCATGTATGTTTCCTAGTTGTTTCAAATAGCACAGCTGCTTTAATACTTCTATGAAACTTCTCACACATTTAGGCAGTGCAGTCTTCATGACAGAATCTGCATATGGAGATCCTCAGAGATCAGTATTCATTCACAAGGGAATTAAGATGTGCCCTTCTATGGCTGTGGAGTCACAAGGGGGGGCTCAGCACACCAGCATTCACTCCTCACACTGTGTAGACTCGTGGGGTCTCAAATGTGCCCAGGATAGCTTGTCCCATGTTTATTCACATCAGCAGCTCCACTGCCTGTGATCCTTTTACATGAATTTATTTCTATACAATGTTCTAAAAACAACCCTTGGTTTGTACATAAGTTTTCTCCATTTTTAAACTGCTGTATAACAACTGGTTTCATGATTTTGTTTTCTCTGAAATCTGCTATGATTAAAAAAAAAAAAAAAAGGCAAAAGTAAATAAAAATGCCGTGGCCAGAGGACAGGGTGAATTTTTTAAAAAACAAAATAAGACATCAAATATGAAAATTCTCAGAGATAATGCATTTATAAACACAGAAATGGTTACAACAAAGATGGCCATGATGAGCGGGGTATATATATATATAGTTATATATATATATATATATATTTATTTATATATAAATCCGTGTCCGGCATCTGACTGTGGCACCTTGGGAGCTATGTCCAGTCCCGTGTTTGCCCTGAACTCTCCCTTCTCCACAATACTCTTGTCCTTGGGCCTCACAGAAAGCGCAGAGCTCCACATCTCCTTGGAGGCTGGTGCATGGAGAGGAGTGCAGGGACTTGGTGGGCAGAGAAGGGGGAAGGGGCTCCAAGGAAACCATAACCCATACTTCCAAGCCACCCTCAAACACCTGGAGGAATCACTGGCCCCTTGGAGACCACATCGCAGTCCTTGCCCCATATTAACAAAAGGAGGTCTAATCCCCACCCCAATCTCCTACAAGCAGTAGGTAGAAGTGGAGACTGTAGGGAAGAGAAGGCTCTCAGCCTAGAGCACACAAGAAACTGCTGTTCTTTTGAAGGCAAGCACAGGACTGGAAGTGGGTTGCACACAAGGCTCCCTTCTGTTATCTGAGGAAGCCAGCTTCTAGTCTTCTGTCACCCCAAACTCAGGATGAGGAGGCAATGGAGAGGTTAAATGCCCATAACAGGCAAATTTCTGTGAGGCCACAGCACTCTTCTGTGAGCACCAACCCCCAATTTTGAAAAGCACTTCTCAGGAGGGGGCCACTGACGATACTATCAGATTCCGTTGCCAATCAAGAGGGCTGATGTTCCTTTTGACGAGCTGAGAATAAAGATGGTCTGCAGTGAAGGAGAGCTGTGCTTGAGGCCCAAGAAGACAGAAACGAGGCTTGTCCAGGAAGAGGACTTTGGCCAAGAGAGGTTGGAGAAAGAAGGGACCAACTCTTCTCTTCCCAGTGGGTGGCAGTATGGATCTCTTAAGAGCTGGCCAGGTGTTCCACCTGGATGGTGCTGGTGGTGACAGTGAGGCAGATGTCCTTATGGTGCTCCGACGTCTTATAGGGGGTGAGGTCAAAGGAGCACTGGGGTGGAGGGTTGGGGTTGCTATCCCCACTACCCCCACCCTGGGGAGCTGTTCCAGGGGACTGGAAGTGCGGTGGCTGTGGCTGCTGTTGCTGCTGTGATGCCTGGGAAACTTGGACTTGGACTTGGACCTGGGCCTGGGCCTGGGCTTGGGCTTGGGCTTGGGCTTGGGCTTGGGCTTGGGCCTGGGCCTGGGCCTGGGCCTGGGCCACTGCTGCTGCTGCCGCTGCTGCCTGTACTTGTTGCTGGAGATCAGGAGGGTTGTGTTTGCGCATATGTTTCATAAGGTACGTTTCCTGAGGAAATGGTAAAAAGAAGTTGAGGGATGAAAGGAGAGGGCACTGTAATCAGCATTCTGGGTTCTTACCCTATGTCAAGTGGATAATATTTATATAGAGATAGCTCTGAGTTGGGAGGAAGCAGAATTGAAGTGGCCTTTTGAGATTCTGTTCTGTACACAAGTAGGCATCTTTAGAGGGCACTGTGGACATTGAATGGCAAAAGGAAAAGGTGCCATTTTATTTTTCTCAGAAATATCTGAAGGAGCAACTTTGCAACTTTTTTCTGAAGCCTCATAGAAAATACTTGAAACTTTTCTTCCCAAACATTTCAAGTGGCTTTATTTTGCCTCATGTTGAAGTAAAATGAAGAATCTAAGCTGGGTGTGTTGGTGCACACACCTGTAATCCCAGCACTCATGAGGCTGAGGCAGGAAGACTGGAGTTCAAGGCCAGCCTGAACTACATAGTGAGACCCTGTCTCAAAAAGAAAAAGAAAAAAAATAAAAATAAAAAAAAAATAAAAAATAATATATATATATATATATATGGAAAAAAATCCTTATCATTCATTATAAGGGACCAGGCATCTCCTGAATCCCTCAGACGTAGGTCTTATCATTTGTTGTAATAGATCTTTATCCAGAACGAAGGGGTAGAGGCGACTGTCCTAAGACTGTGCAGAAGACATCACTCACCGATGTGTACGCCCGACTACAGATCGTGCACGTGTACACCTTGGCATGCTTCACCGTATGCGTAGATAAGTGCACCTCCAGCGAGGCTGCATCTGTGTACGCCCGATGACAGTTGTGGCACTTGAAGGGTTTATCTTTGTTATGCTGCCGTCTGTGGGACTGACAAAATCAACAGAAAGCAGAATGAGTGTGTGACACTCTCCCCTCCATTCTCCCTGATATTTATGGAGGGCCTGGGCTAAGTGTCAGGCCTCCTCCCAGCCTGCTTTCAAAGGCAGTGGAAATAGCCTCCATGGAACCTGGGGAGCTAGAGGCCAGGAAGTGGAATAGGAACAGCACAACTCATGTAGCACATACCTACCAGGGTGCTACAGAATAGAACTTAAACCTGCTGTCCCTAAACCAGGACAGATATCAAAGTAAGGCTCAGGGATCTCTAGAGAACACTAGGAGTATTTCAGGGGCCCACAGGATTGAAACTCATTATTAGCCTCCCAGAATGCCTTACCACTGAGCTATCCCCTTAACCCCTTTAATATTTTTTAAATTTAATTAATTAATTAATTAATTTTTGTATTATGGCTGGCTCAGGCTGCCCTGGGGCTGGCACAGCATGTGGTGCCGGGGATCGAACAGCAGTCCTTCCAGTTCCTAAGTTTTCCTAAGCAGGTACTTTAGACCACTGAACCATCTCGCCAGCCCCACCCCTTTAATATTTTGAGACAAGATCTTGTTAAACTGCCCAAGCTAGATTAGCTTAGAACTTGCAATCTTTATGCCGCTACCTCCTCAGTAGCTGGAATTACAGGTGTTCACCAGCATACAGCTGTATATAAGGTATAACTGAAAAATATGGTAAATATTTGATTAAAAAGTTACCATGGGCCAACACAGTGGAGCACACCTGTAATCACAGCAATCAGGAGGCTGAGGCAGGAAGATCACTGTGAATTTGAGTCCAGCCTGTGCTACACGGTGAGTTCAAGTGTATTACGGCTAAAAAAAGAGGGGCTGGGGAAATAGCTCAATAGAATAAGCACTTGCCTGGCAAGCACAAGGGTCTGAGTTCAATCCCCGGTCCCACAAAAAGACAAAAAAAGAGAGAGAAAGAGGAACAGGATTTTCAGAAGGATTAAGAACAGTGTATTCTTTTTTATTACAATAAAAATTTTAAAATTTTAGTATTTCAATCACACCTCATACTTTTCAGTATTGAGCACTGAACACAAAACAGACTGTGCTACATCCCCAATCATTTATGCTATTTTTTAAAGAGATTACAAGGTATATTTTAGTGTCTCAGTTTTAGTGTCATACCTACGTAGACAGATATGATCCACACAGCCCAAAGCTCTCTGGGTGCCTCAGTAATTTCTATGAGGATATACTTATGAGGGCTGGGGAGATAGCTCAGTGGCATAAGCACCTGGTTTTTTGTTTTTTTTTTTTTTTTAAAGTTTATTTTATTTTCTTCAACCACATTACATATTTGTGTTATGGCCAGCTCAGCCTTCCCTGGGGGGTGGGGGGCGACACAGCACATGGGGCCTGGAATCGAGCCTCGGTCCTTGCGCGGTGGCCTAAACTTCCCGATGCAACGTGCTTTAGACCGCTAAGCTGTCTCACCAGACCAAGCACCTGGTTCTGAGTTCAATACCTGGTACCTCAAAAAAAGAAACAAAAAGGATACCTATGAAAAGCACTATGCTAGTCATCGGGCTGACTCCAAGCCTCAGACTTTCGTCTTGGAGGAAGGTGAAACATTACCTGCAGATTGGAGAGTTGTGTGAAGGCTTTTTCACAGCCTGGATGTGCACATTTATATGGTCTATCACCGGTGTGGATTCTGCACAGGATGAAAGAAAAGACGGAGAACGGGTGTCAGCAAGGCCACTCGGGGACTGGGCTCCTGTGCAGGCCTCCTTAAGGCCTTCCAGCTGCCCTGGAAGCAGTTCATCAGGAGGCTCCACCTGGCTCCTCTCTGACAGAGCAGTTTCTCACACCTGACTTGATTGCTGCTGTATGGCTCAGCTCAAGGTGAGCACCCACGGCTGAGGGAAGAAGTTGGTTAAGGCTTCAGCATCCAGGAACAGGCAGGCCATGATTTGGCATATTTGTCCACACCTACAATAATTATCCTAGTAAACATTTAGAAATGTAAGACGTACCTGATCTTGGCCAAAAGACCAAGAAGTGATTCAGAAACACAAAGTGAACAGAATAACAAAGAAAAGAAAAATACAATGTTCTTCCTTTTCTCAACAGATACTATCCCTCAGTCTGGAACATCACTTCCAGAAAAGGCTCTGATAGTAAAGAAAAGCAGAGTTATGTTGGCGGCACACAGCAGCAGGGATATTAACGAGAACTCGTGCAGATGTGACAAGCTGTTCCCACTTCATCCTTCTCATGGCTGCACATCCCTTGAGTAGTACCAATGTGATGTGTTCCCCTAACCCCCTGCTGAGACAAGCCCAAGACTGGAGAGTACACCAATACTTGCTCTTTATCATCATGGAGCTCAGAACAAACTCCTCTGGACCTCTGTTATAACCTCTGCTTTGTGAACAAAGTCTGACCCCATTTCTTTAAGCAAGATATCTGATCACTTTCAACTTGAAACTGTTGCATTCACAAGAGGAGGGATGAGATGGCCTCTAGACTCCAGTTCAACTTGAGCTAGCACACCGCAGAAGACCATAAGCTCTTCTAGTTGGCAGGGTCCCTACTTCCTGGCCACTGCAGGTTTGTGGGATGAAGGTGGGTATTCTTATGAGTCGCAGCTTCTCCATCTTCTGTTTGCTGATTCTCTGTGATATTTAGCATGTGTTTTGTTCTGGTCTTCTGGCATTCCTTGGAACCTTGCTTGTTGCTGTGGGTGTCACCAGGCTGGCGCCAGCTGATATCTCCTATTCATAACTGGTGCTCTACCAGTGAGGGGCATGGCCTTCTCCAATGAAGTGCCACTGTTTTGGCACCAAAGAGGAAATCTTGTAAAACAAGTGCATGGATATTTTCATGGATGGAAACAAAAGAAAAGTCCTGGCTTCAAGTGTCTCTGCCTCCCTGATTAGGGACATCAGACAAAATATTTCCTGGAGGTAACTCTTGTCCCAGAAAGGCTCACTTCACCACTTGAGTCTCCACTGTAGATGCTTGGTCGTCTTTCTCTCCGATGTCAGCCATGGTCTCCTCTGGTCAGGCCTCTCCCCCGCCCCCCGCATGCGGGCTGTTGTATGTGTCCGGGCCGGGGGTAGGGAGGGCATGCCAGCGGGGCGGGTCAGAAGCCCGCCACTCTCCCTTACCGTGTGTGCTGCTGGAGGTGGGAGAGCTGGCGGAAGGCCTTCTGGCAGTAGGAACAGTTGTAGGGCTTGGCCCCGGAGTGGATACGGAGGTGCTGGGCCAGGTAAGAGGTGTTAGCGAAGGTCTTGGAGCAGTGTGGGCACTTGTGAGGCTTGATGGTCTCCGTGTGCATCTTGGAGTGGATCCTGCCAGAGGAGAGGGAAGGGGGGAGGAGGGAGCATTTCGACACCACGGGCTCTGCTCTTTGCTGGGTGAAATGATGTTGCTTGGCAGATGACAGCACCCCCTCCTCCCTCCTCCCAAACACACTCCGGCCTGGAGGGGCTAATGAAGAGGACACCCAGATCTAGGTTGTCGCTGATGGTTAAGTCGATGGCTAGAATGGCAGTGAGATGATGAAGAGCTGCGACCCATGGCTTCTGGTAGCATTAAAATTATCCAGTCTTGTCAACCCTTGGTTTTTTCCTAAGGTCACACACTCACCACAGACAGATACCCTGCTTCCAAATAGCAATTTGAACACAGACCAATACCATCTGTTCCCCATGGACCTGAAGTTGAATGCACACCTTGGTTCTGAGCTGAAGCATATAGTAAAATCAGGGTCTGCTCTGCAGAAGACTTCCAAACAGAGAGAAACCACAAATCGTTCCAGAATTTGGGATTGCAGACCACAATTTTCAAGCCCCACCCCCCACAGCCCCCACATAAAGATATAGTTTACTTTTTTCACAAACAATAATAGGAGAGAATTGAGGATTCCAAAAGGCAAAAATGAAAGGCAAAAAAGAACACATGTGGAGAGAGGAGTTGGTACAAGCAGTATGGCCTTGGGGAGGGGGTCACAGCTGGACAGTGGGCAAAACCAAGAGCAGCCTTACCGGGTGTGCTGCTGAAGGTGGGAGAGCTGGCGGAAGGACTTCTCACAGAAGTTACAACTGTAGGGCTTGGCCCCTGAGTGGATACGGATGTGCTGGGCCAGATAGGAGCTATTGGCGAAGGTCTTGGAACAGTGTGGGCACTTGTGGGGCTTGGTCTCGGTGTGTGACTTGGAGTGGATCTGCATCTCCGACTTTGAGTAGAATGTCAGGGAGCACATCCGGCACCTGGGCCAAGTTAGGCAGCAGTCAGAATCCTTGCCATCAGGAGCATTGCTAAACCCTCCCTCCACTTCCCAGAGAAGTCACTATCTGAACTGTCTCCTAGTCTCACTGTACCATGTGGCCCTTGAGGATAGTTCATTATTCATTTTTACAGCCTAAGCTTCCAAAATGGTTCCCAGCACGTTATATTATTTAATCAACGTTTGTTGACTGGCTTGTCTTCCTAAGTGAACAAAAATAAGAACTTAACCTTGATAAGGCAGAAACATATGGGGATCTAGGTGGATACAGCTTTTATTGGGCCAAAAATATGTCTTGATTTCAGCCTTTAAAAACTCCTTTCTCAGCCAGGCATGGTGGGACAAGCCTGTCATCCCAGTACTTGGGAGGTTGAGGAAGGTGGATTACTAGGAGTTCAAGATCAGCCGGGGCTACAAAGTGAGCTCAAGGCCAGCCTGAACAGCATAATGAGACCCTGTCTCAAAAAGAAAAGAAAAACAAAAAAAAAAGAAAAACCCATAAAACGAAAAAATTTCCTTTCTTCAATTTTTCTATGTACAGCCACTAAGATCATGATGAAGAATTAGATTCTCTTAGTTTTTAGTACTTTTGGTGATGACCCCTAGAAAGATGGGAGATAGAGAAGTCTCAGAATTCTCCAGAAGGGCTTTTCTAAACCATATGTACCTGGCCTCTACCGTACTACTATTATTTCATCAATCACCAAGCCCGAGCTCCCTGGCTTCCATAAGCCAAGGCAGATGGCAGTAGTACACTGTCCTGTCATGTCTTTTGGAGAAAAAGGTCTGCTAGACAACGAACTTCCAGGCCCAAATTCTCTTTCCTAGCACATGAAGCCAACGTCAGCACTATGGGATGGCATCAGTAGCACCCAGTGGATTTCATTCATAATCTGGGTTGGTCACTCTTCCTGTTCTGATATTGTCCAACAGTATCAGACAAGGAAGCTTTTGTACAAGTCAAGTCACAGGTCTTCAGGCTTTACTGAGTAGAGCTATTTACATGTGAGCCAGACCATGTCACTTCCATCAACAACTCACCAGTATACAATGTGGGCCAGGTGAAGGGCAGCAGCCTGAGCAAGGCGACTACAGCAAGTGCCTCTTCTCTGGGTTCTCCCCACTTTCAAAGAGGGACTTGGGGAGATATGCTATTGATAATTTCTCTGTGTGTCTGTTTTCAATGTCAGGAGAATTTTTTAAAGGATAACGGATGTAAAAACTAAAAAAAAAAACAAAAAAAAACAAAAAAAAAAAAAAAAAAACACTGAATTCCTCAGAGAAAACAACATCATAATTAATGGGTATGGCCCTATGTTAATGTTAAAATTCCCATATGTGCCACTTTCTATCTCTCTAGTCACCTGATAACTCTGAAGGAAATCTAAGTTCTAGCCTGTCAAGAACTGGTTGAGGGGCCAGGGAGATAGCTCCGTGGCACAAGTACCTCTCTGGCAAGCGTAAGGTCATGAGTTTGAACCCTGGTCCCGCCAAAAAAAAAAAAAAAAAAAAAAAAAGAACTGGTTGATGAAGCCGGGTGTGGTGGCGCACAGCTATAATCCAAGCACTTGGGAGGCTAAGGCAGGAGGATCAGTGCGAGTTACAGACCAGCCTGGGCTACAAAAGTGAGCTCAAGGCCAGCCAAAAAAAAAAAAAGAACTGGAGCCAGGTGTGGTGACGCATGCCTGTAATCCCAGCACTTGGGAGGCTGAGGCAGGAGGATCAATGTGAGTTTGAGACCAGTCTGGGCTACAAAAGTGAGCTCAAGACTAGCCTGAACTGTATAGCGAGACCCTGTCTCAAAAAGATAAAAAAACAAAACACAAAAACCAAAAAAACTGGTTGATGTCTGAGCTGCCCAGTACCTCCATGGGTAGAAGGCGGTTCTGTCTATAATCAGCATAGTGCACAGAACACAGCCACTGGGAGTCTGGATAACTCACCTCTGCTCTGACAAAGTTACAAGCCTACTCATTAACTGAGATCTGAGATCTTAACTTCTTGGTCTATAACATGGACAGAACAATTTTTGCCTCTCTGAAGGGCCAGCTAAAGGTAGGTTAGTTAAACCTCCCTCACATACAGAACGGCATTAATGCTAACAGCCTCAGTGTTAACGGCTACCAAATATTTGAAACTCAAGAATCTCAGATTAGTAGCAGACCCCAGTGTCATTTGGAGAGGAACTATACTAAAGATAGGGCACAGATTTTTCAGTGATTGCCAGAATCAAGTCAAGAAGAAAAAGAATAGTGCTAGGGACTGAACCCAAGGCCCTGCACATGCTAGGCAAATGCTTTACCAATGAATTGTACACACAGCTCTGACATTTTGATTTTAACTTAAAGAAAATCTCATTAGGCTTGTTTATCAGGTATTAAACATTCCAATGTGCACTAACCATGAAAGTGAATTATACAAAAATAACTTCTGTCATCAAATTTTCCAAATACACAAGAATCTGTAAAGCTTCAATTAACTCACAATAGACTGGTAAAAAGGAAATAATTTCTAAAGGTACCAAATACAAAAATGAAATAATAGTTGCCACTTCTTGTGCCTGATACTGTCAGACACTGGCTAGTGCATTTTCTTTTCTTTCTTTTTTTTTTTTCTGAGATGAGGGATCCTAGCTACATAGGATCATAGGATGGGCTGGCCTTGGAATTTGTGGCAATTCTTTTGCCTCACTGTCCTGAATGCTGCAATTTCAGGTATGTGCCACCATGCCGAGCACTGACTATCTTCACAATGACCTGACAAGTTATTACCCCTGTCTGTTTTATTAAGAAACACAAAGGTTTAGAAGCCAGGTAGGAGGGTTATTCCCTATACAGCCATGAGGCAACCTAATACATGATCCTTGACACTAGAACTGCTGAAACAGAGGCTAGAGCGATCACCCACCAGGTGGCCATTATCGTACAGGCTGAGCATCACTAATCCAAAAATTCACAATCTAAAATACTCCAAAATGTCCGGGGAGATAGCTCCGTGGCACAAGTGCTTGCCTGGCAAGTGTAAGGTTGTGAATTCAAACCCTGGTCCCACCAAAAAAAAAAAAAAAAAAAAAAAAAACACTCCAAAGTTGCACCGGGCGTGGTGGCACACACCTATAATCCCAGCACTTGGGAGGCTGAGGTAGGAGGACTGGCGTGAGTTCGAGACCAGCCTGGGCTACAAAAGTGAGCTCAAGGCCAATCTGAACTGCATAGCGGAGACCCTGTCTCAAAAAGACAAAAGAAAAAAAAATACTCCAAAGTTTATAACTGACAAGAAATCACAAGTAGAAAATTCCACACCTGACCTCATGTGACGAGTGGTAATCAAAATGCAAGCTTACTAAAAGTACTATATAAAATTACCTTCGGACTATGTATAAGGTATATACAAAACAAATGAATTTTATGTTTGGCCTCAAGTATCACCCCCATGAAATTTCCTTATGTATGTGAAAAAACTCTAAAACATTTCTTACCCCAAGCATTCAGAAAAGCAATACTCAACATTATTTCTAACTTTGGAATCCTATCAACTCAAATAAGAATAAAAGGCTTCTAATGCAGAGCACTGGATGATTGGAAAAAAATCTTCTTCAAGAGAATTGTAATAGTGGGCTGCTAGCAGGGGACAGAAAGCCAGCACATTACATCCCTGGGTGACTTACTCCCAGGGTCCCATTCACATCCAACACTGTAAGAACACAGCCTTGGAGGCATATATCTCAGTAGTCTTGGACACAATGACTACTCTGAATTATTGTTCTGAGTTTTTTCCCCTAAGATGCTCAGGACAATTTTAGATGATCTTCTCTCAAAACTTTCCCCAAGATGTATAAGCATGTGACTGACCTTCCCATTGCATACTCTGAACAAAGAGTCAAGAGACAAGTTGCCTCACCCTGAATATCAGAACCCCAAAAGAGACAAACTCTATGACCACTGCAATGGAGATGGTGACCTACATGTGCAACAGCAGTAGTCTCAGTGATTGAAGACTCCTCTAGAATACTTAAGCTCTGAGTTTTTGAAGAACACTGTGTATCCACAATACAATGAGTAATCTTCAACTTCAGTTCCCTTTTGGGGTCTTTTAAGAATTCCAAAAAACACTGTGTGGAAAGTCCTATCAGGCCTCCTTCCAACTACAGTTATATTCCTTTTCATACTGTTTGGGAAGTCCAGAGATAACTGTCACATGGACTCAGAAGCCAAACAAAAACTGAACCTAGGAAAATCAGGGGCCAGAGAGATAGTTCAGAGGCATGAGCACCTACCTGGCAAGCACAAGGACCCAAGTTTGATCTAATCCCCAGCCTCAAATGCCAAGATTGCGGTCTGACCCCAGAACCAGGTGTGGTGACATCACTAATCCAAAAATTCACAATCTAAAATACTAGCACTCGGAGCTGGGGAGATAGCTCAGGGAAACAAGTGTTTGCCTGGCAAGTACAAGGTCCTGAGTTCAATACCCGGTTCCTCAAAAAAAAAAAAAAAAAAACACACACACTAGCGTTCAGGAGATTGAGCCAGGAGGATCTCTGCAAGTGAGACCAGCTTGGAGACTACAAAAGTGAGCACAAGGTCAGCCTGAGACCCTCAAAAAATAAATAAGGGCCAGGCAAATAGCTCAGTGGATTAAGCAGGTACAGGGGCCTGGGATTCAATCCTACAGCCTGCCCTGCAGGCCCCACCCCCGGGGCATGCTGAGATGGCAATTGAGACTGGGTGTGGTGGGGTGCCTGTAAATCTCAGCTCTTGGGAAGCTGTAAAGAGGTGGATCACTAGAAGTTCTATCTAGCAGTAGGACCCTAAACACCCTTGTAGACCCTTCCATAAAATATAGATAAATACTAGAAAATGGGGGAGGCTGGAGGGGAGAAGCCTCCTATATTTCCCATAGCACTTAAAAAAAAAAAAAAATGCATTTGGTACAGGGTCTCACTACACAGCTTGGACTTGTAGTGATCCTCCTGTTTTCAGCCGCCCCAGCACTGCAATTACAGGTATAAATCACAATGCCTGGACTCAATGGCCAGCACAGCATGTGGTGCTTGCCTAACAGCACATTTTATACAGATGGTGCTCCACTGTTCTGTGGTGTCACTTTAATACATAAAAATCTAGTTTTCTACACAATAAGCTTTAAAGCGATTTTTCATATTATAAACATATAAATCTCTTTAAATGAGTCAGACTTATCAGGTAATTTTATAACATGACATGCTATAAATGCTTTCTAAGAATACTTATTAAGTGGGGTGTACCTGTAATAATAGGATTTTTTGTTGTTTTTTTCTGTGGAACCGGGGATCAAACTCAGTACCTTGAACTTGCCAGGCAGGCACTTGTGCCCCTGAGCTATCTCCCCAGCCCCTGTACCTGTAATAATTAAGTTGCAGTAAACTTTATTATGACCTGGACTACTACTGCAACATTCATCATGTTCTGCACAGCAACAAAGCCCTTGTTTTCATGTATAGAAATTACTTAAGCAGTTACTGTAGCTATTCTCTTCACTAAAGCTATATAATGCAAATAAAGTAAATGCTAAGTGATGACAATTTTTCATCTTTCTGAAGTTCTCAACATTTCAAAGTTACCTGATACATATCCTCCTAATAAATGGGACATATAACAGGATTCTCCCTATTTTACAGATGAGGAAACTGAGGCCCAGAGAGGGGAAAAGGACTTGCCCAGGGTCACACAGCAAGTTCGTGGTGGAGCCGGGAACTGAATCCATGAGCCCAAGGCTCTGTCCATTTCCTGTGGCGCAGTTCCCTTCGCTCCTAAAATGGGAACAACATTGCCCATCTCGGTACTAAGGACAGATTCCATCTCCCAGCCATGCACATCTGCTCCTGTCTGCATCCATCTGTGGGAATGGCTATGCTGGGCCCAAACCCAAACCCACAAGGGCCCTTGACAGCTTAAAAGGATTGAGATTTTCAAATGCCAAAGGGTAGGGCATTTATTTGTGTAATTATTTCTACACAGTACTACACACAAATGTGCAGATAATGCCTTTTGGTAACAACTTAAAGAAGAGGATCACAGTGATTTTCATGAATTAGAAAACAAGCAGTCATTTTATAAACATATATTCCCAATGAGTGAAGTATCCTATTCCTTTCACTTTTTTATGTAGACCTCTCCCATTGTCCTAACCATGAAGGGTCAGGTAGATTCCAGGCTCAATATGGTCCAAAAGCTGGTGGACTACATGCAGGTTAAGTTAGGTTAGGTGCTTACCTTTCTTGGGAAAATAAGAACAGGACACAAAGAAAACAAAAAAGAACTACAGAGTCTCAAACTCAGTCTAAAAGCCTTATTATGAGACATTATCCTGTAGCCAGGCGTGGTGGCACACGTCTGTAATCCCAGCACTTGGAGGCTGAGGCAGGAGAATCAGTGTGAGTTGAAGACCAGCCTGGGCTATAAAAGTCAGTTCAAGGCCAGCCTGAACTGCATAGCGAAGGCTGGGGAGATAGCTCAGGGGCACAAGTGCCTTCCTGGCAAGTGCAAGGTCTTGAGTTTGATCCCCAGTTTCAAAAGATACTGAACTGCATAGCGAGACCCTGTCTCAAAGAGACATTATCCTGTCACCCAAGTCAGTCATGGGACCAGGGATATAGCTCAGCAGCACAAGTACCTGCCTGGCATGTGCAAGGACCTAAGCTTGATTCCTGGTACCAAAAACAAAATCAGTCATGGCCATTAACCACCAAAACTTGGGTTAAAAAAAAGGAAAGTGGGGAGTTATACACAGGAGAAGTGCTAACAGTCCTGCCTTCCTGGCCTGCACTGGAATACCTGACATGCACATGTATGGCTCTGAGCTAGGAAGCTGTGTTGAGCCTGGCTGGGGTAAGACATAAAGATCACAGTGGAAGAGGAGACAGCAAGTGTCGCCCCAGCCCGCCTCCGGCTCTGATGCCTACCTATAGGTCTTGCCGTCTTTCTGATGATCATCATCATCCTCAGGGGAGAGGACGTAAGGGTCACTCATCTCAGGAAGCCCTGATTCTAGCATCCGCTTCTTCTTGCGGCCCCGTGGGGGCTTAGGAGCCACAGTGCCACCTCCACCACCACCTCCACCTCCTTCCTCAGTGAGGGTGGACGCTACCTTCTTGGAGAGATCAGGGACCACCTGTAGGGCTTGTGAGCCAGGGGGAAGAGCTGAAACAATCATGGGAGCCGAAATGGGGAAGCTCTGAGCTGATGAGGCAGTGGTCACAAGAGAGCCTGAGGGGGATGTGATTACCAAACCAGGACCTAGGATTGGGAGAAAGAGACAATGTCATGTCGTTCAGTTCTCATGCAAATTGTTTCATCTTATTTCCCCCCAGATAGCTGTCTAATTAACCCCTTGCCACTCCTCCCCCTCCCACGATACACAGGAAACCCCAAACCCTATAGAAAAATAATGGTCTTAGGTCCTAACCCCTGTCCCCATCCCCTGGTAGCAATGAGATTTACCCCTTGATTGACTCCCTTCTCTTCTCCACCTCTGAGAACAGGAGACTCCTTGATTCAGAGAAGGAAAGAATGTCACCTCCTCAAAGGCAGGGACCGCATCTTCTACTTCTTTGTATCCATCCCCCACAAATCCTAGCACATTGCTAGGCACACAGCAGGCACTTAATAAAAATTTGATTGAGCAATCACACACACCCCCCACACCCATGTCCTCAGAGCCCTCCAGCCTGGGGTCCTGATCGTGAAAGATCAACACCTCAGATTGGAGAAGAGCAGAGGTGCTCACCAGCAGTCATTAGTCCTGTCGATGGCACCGGGACCACTGTGATATTCTGGGTGACAGATGCCTGACTGTGTGGGGTAAGCTGCTCTGACTTGGACTCTGTGTCCATGCTGATGCCTGAGGGTAGAGACACTGAGGCAGGCACTGTTAGCAAGGTGGGGTAGTGAGGTGGGGCCAGCCCACAGCCCTTCTCTGGCAACAGCTGATCCTTCATCTTATTGATGAACATTGTGTTCTCAATCTAAAAGAGAGGAAAGAGAAGAAAGTTCTTCAGATCCACAGTCTGATTTTGCCTGCTCCCTAAGCACTTATCAATCTTTCCTCCTTGGAAATCAAGAAATAATGACAGTCTAGATCTTTGTACTTCCACACAGAAGCCAAGACAGAAATTCTACTAAACTCCCAGGGGCAGGCCTTGGTGATGAACTAGTGTGTGGCTTATATCGCTTCAGACAAGTCATCTGACCTGCTCTCTCAGTAAAGATATTCCTCAAAGCTGAAAAGTAAAGGACAAAGGGGGCTGGGGAAATGGCTCAGTAGAATAAGTGCTTGCCTGGCAAGTGCAAGGGCCTGAGTTCAACCCCTGATCCCACCAAAAAATAAAAAAATAAAGACAAAGCAATAAAAGTAAAGGACAAGGGAAGTAAACCCCACTTACCTGTCCTGAGACTGTGGGGATAGAAGGCCAGAAGTATGGGTTAGAATTGAAGTGAGATTCTTCCATTCTACCTGAAGAAAGAAAGAACACATCACACGCAGGAAAAGATCTGCAGAAACTCAGCCATGGAGAAGGGTGCTGAGGACTACTGGTCTCTTCTTGGCACCTGACCACGCACCTAGGAATCAATGGTCCAGACAGCATCTAGCATGCCAGTGCCTTTGGTCAGAGATACTCAGCACTCCTCCTCTACTCCTAAAAAGGCTACCTTAGTAACTGCTTATGACTGAACTATACACATCTCTCAGAGCCACAGGTTTGACAAGCCCCAAAGAAACAGAAGTGGTACTAGTTTCCTTTGCTGACAAGGTAAGAGATTATGGGACAAAGGGTATGTGCCCAAGGTCACATGAAACAAATCACCAACTGACCTGAAAATAGCCAGAATACCTATTTCCCCTTTCCCATACTCTTTAAATCTATCCTCCTTGAAATACAAATTTCAAAAATTTCCAACCAAAATATTTAAATTTTATAAAAAGGTTTTAGGCCAAAACAGTAAACCCTTGAAATTAATAAGGAGTGCAACTGATAGAAACCAGAACCAAAGTACTGTATTAATATCAGGCTAATATATGGGGACAATACTATATGGGCCCAAGGTCAAGCAACATCCAAGGCATTTCACTGGATATGAGACATGCAAGGGTAAGCAGTGGGAACCAAAAGCTACCGGTTCAAAGAACAGTTTTAGCACCAGTAAAAATGCCCTACATTCACACATAAGGGGTTTCAGAGTAGTAACAAATTCTTGCTTTGTATTTCTCACTTTGCTTCTGAGTGTACAATTGTTTTTCTGTATGTGGAGGATAATTAAATTTTTTGGGGGGCCAGCCAGATAGCTCAACAGATTAAAGTGCCTGCTTAAGCAGACACAAGAGCCCTGGGTTCAATCCCTGGCCTGTGCTGGACCCACCCTGGGACCTGCCTCTAGGGCACACAGAGAGGCAACTGAGACTGGGCATGGTGGTACGCGCCTGTAATCCCAGTACTTGGGAGGCTGAAAAACAGGAGGATCACTAGGAGTCCAATCTATGTAGTGAGGCCCTGTACTAAACACGTTAAAAAAATAAAAAATAAAGTTAAAATTTTCTAAGAAGCCAAGCATGGTAATCCCAGCACTGGGGAGACAGAGGCAGACTAATTGTCATGAATTTAAGGTCACCTGTCATGAATTTGAGGTCACTCACTGCATGGTGAGTTCAAAGCCAGCTTAAACTATATAGCGAAATCATGTCTCCAAAACATTTTGTACGGGGGTCCGTGAGATGGTTCAGTGGTCTAAAGCGCCTGCTTAGGAAAGCTCAGGCAACTGCAGGGACTGCGGTTCTATCCTCGGCACCACATGTTGCGCCAGCCCCACCACCAGGGCAGGCTGAGCCAGCCACAAAATAAATAAAAAAAGAAACAAACAAGCAAACAAATAAAAAGAAAAAAATAAAATAAAAAAATAAATAAAGTCCCAAAACATTTTGTATGAAGAAGAGAATCCCTTAGAATGACATGGACAAGTTACAGAGCATACAGAGTCCAGGCACCTTACCACTCCATTTCATACTCTTATTTATTCTGTGAGACTCAATGGCAGAAACTGGCCAAGAATAGCTCCCCCCATTTTGAACCAAGAAAGATTCAACTTCACACAAGATAGTGGAGAAGACATGAGACTGGTGGGATGGAGGAGGAACTTCAGGAAATAAACACCACCACCACAGAATTGGCAAATATTTAAGGAGTGGTACTTAATCATTACACATGGTACACATGTATGGAATTATTACATTCCACCCAATAAGCACATACAATTAACATCAGTTAAAAAAATTACCAGCCAGGGGCTGGGGAGATAGCTCAGCAGTCTCAGCACCTGCTGGTAAAGCACAAGGACTTGGGTTCAGTCCCTGGTACTACATGCCCAACTGCCATGCTGGCCACCGAAACCAGGCATGGTGCTACAGGCCTCTAATCCCAGCACTGGGGAGACTGATACAGGAGGGTCACTATGAATCTGAGCTGTGCAGTGAGACTCTACACCAAATAAATAAAATTTTTAAAAACTTTTTAAAAAAATTACCAGCCACGGGCCGGCGAGATAACTTAGTGGTCTAAAGCGCCTGCTTAGGCAAGCTTAGGCAACTAACTGCAGGGACCGCAGTTCGATCCCTGGCACCCCGGCACCACATGCTGCACCAGCCCCACCCCCAGGGCAGGCTGAGCTAGCCATGATATAAAGTTAAAATAAGTAAATAAATAGTTACCAGTCAGGGCCGGTGAGATGGTTCAGTGGTCTAAAGCGCCTGCTTAGGAGGGCTCAGGCAACTGTGGGGACTGCAGTTCGATCCCCGGCACCACATGCTGCGCCAGCGCCACCACCAGGGCAGGCTGAGCCAGCCACAAAATGAATAAAGAAACAAACAAACACAACAAGCAAACAAATAAATAAATAAATAAAATTAAAAAAAAAAAAAAAAAAAATAGTTACCAGTCAGGTAATGGTGGCCCAGGCCTGTAAGCCCCAGTACCTTGGGAGGCTGAAGCAGGAGGATCACAAATTTAAGTTTTGCCTGGCCAACTTAAAAGAGATTTATCAGGACCATGTCTCAAAAAAGAAGAGGGGTGCTGGGAATATAACGAAGTATGAAGGCCTTGGGTTCCCCAGTACTGTGAACACAGGTGAACACGGAAAGGAAAGGAAAAATTACCATGTTGCTACCAGTCACAAAGTCTCATGTGGGAAAGGAAGGCCCTTGGCACCAGGTGGCACTAACTCCCGTGGGGACTCTGGTAGCCGAACTCAGAGCCTGGAGGTGCTAGAGACCAGATGGACACAGAAAGTCACTTTCACACAACTAAGGACACTGGGAAAGATCTCAATAAAGGTGTCAAAGCTAAGGACATTGGTGTTCCTCATCTTCGGGGGCTCATCACATGCTGTGCTCTATGACCATTCTCAATTTTCATGCTGTCTACAAATGGAAAGAGCTCTACTTCTAATTTTTCTAAAGTGGCAAAACACAGGAATACACCAAATCAGTGACTACAGCAGCTCACATAAACAAGGCTCAACACGAAATGACGATTAATTGCAGGCAGTTAAGAAATGCAAGGCCGGCCAGACAGCTCAGCAGACTAAAGGACCTGCTTAGCGGAGTGCAGAGGTCAGGGTTCGATCTCCAGTCTGCCATGCTGGCCCCACCCCCAGGCACACTAGGACTGTGATTGAGACTGGGTGTGGTGGCGTGTACCTATAATCCCAGCACTTGAGACTGAAAACAGGAGCTTCACTTCAAGTCTGATCTACGTAGTGAGACCCTGTCGGCCCTGTACTAAATACATAAAAGAAAAAAGAGAGAGAAATGTAGGCATCTGCGGTGCCCCCAGAAGAGACTGGTTCCAGCATCACATTCCAATATTGAAGTGCAGATGCTAAAGTCCTTTAATAAAGTGTTCGAGGATAACCTACACAGGGAGTACAATTTCTAGACTACTTACACTATTGCAGTATAAATGCTTTACAAGCAGTTATACTGAACTAATTTTGGGGGCATAATGAAAAAGGACAAAGTGTCATGTTGAATGCAGACAGTGCCATCTTAGACCCAATGACACACAGTAGTGCAAATCAGCCAGGATCCAACATTTTTGTGGATTCCACAAATACTGAGGCCCAACTGAGCACTAAAGCTAGACAGTTTCCACATAGATGCTAATAATCTAGTCCTTTCAGCCTTCCACTGTTAAAAGGATGTCAATCTCACTGTAACTTCAGGAGATCCAATCATGCCAAGCTTTGGGGGAAGCAGCAGTCAGATATTCTATGTTCATGTCTTCCCATATCCCTGATAACAGAATTTATCATCCAAAAGCAATCAGGTATTGCTGGGGAAATAGCTCAGTGGCATAAGCACCTGCCAAGCAAGTCAAGGTCCTGAGTTCAATCCCCAGTACCAAAAAACAATCAAGTATTGAAGGACTTCATTGTCATTGGGTTCTATACATAGATTCTGAAAATGCTAGAGGTTCAAACCTTTACACAACAATCTGTCAAACCTGTTAGCTGAGAGAAGTGAAATGGACAAGGGGTGAAGATGGTAACTGATGGAATGATTGCAGCAGAGACTTGAGCTGGCCAGCAATACAAAAGTCTAATATATAATTTCTCCCTAAAAAATGAAGAAAGTTGTGCATGGTGACTCACACCTGTTAAGTCCAGCCCTTAGAGGAACAAGGCAGAAGGATCTTAGCCAGCCTGGGCTACACAGTTAGCTAAAGACCAGCCTGAATTGCATAGTGAGATCCTGTCTCAAAAAGAAAAAAAGGGTGGGAGAGGGATGGGAGTAGCTCAGTGCAAAGCCCCTGGGTTCAATCCCCAACACCACCAAAAACAAAACAAAAAAGTCAAGGAAGTAGGAGAGGCAAGGTGGTGCATGCTTGCAGTCTCAGAACACCACAACTGAGGCAGGGCGATCGTGAGCTCAAGTCAGAGATACTTAAGACCGTGGGAAAAAAAAAATCAAAGAAGTAAATATATTATGGACATTGAGACTTTACAGAGGAAATGAGAACCTGATAGAAAGAATGCACACATAGAGTCAGGCATGGGAGTGCAAACCTGTGCTCCCATCACTCTGGAAGGCTGGCTGAGAGGCAAGAGGATCTCAAGTTCAAGTCCTGGGGAACTCGGTAAGACTCTCCCTCAAAAGAAAACATTTTAAAAGGGCAGAGGATGTAATACAATGCAAAAGCCCTCCTTGGGTTCAAACTGTAGTACCATCACCACCAAAAAAAGAGAATTACACATATAGAATTCCTGGGGCTGGGGAGACAGCTCTGTGGCACAAGTGCCTGCCTGGCAAGTGCAAGGTCTTGAGTTCAAACCCCAGTCCCGCCAAAAAAAAAAAAAAAAAAAAAAAAAAAAAAAAAAAA
>PVKN010000378.1:6354-40230 GCA_004027915.1 Capromys pilorides | reverse complement strand
TCTGAGAGGTTCCAAAAACATCCTGGACCTCTCTAAGTCTTCATAACAAGGGTAGACTAAGTGATGTGGCAGACAATATCCCTAGAATTTCCATAATCATTACCACTAAGAGCTTACTGCAGTAGTGGGAGGCAGGGTTCCAGGGCCATAAAAAAAAAAAAAAAAAAAAAAGCGAGCTTACTGCATTCAAGGTAGCATTCAAAGCACTTTAGCATCTCTTACATCATAAAATCCCACAATTCTTTTCATACTCCCAGTATCAGGGATGGAACCCAAGGCCTCATGCATGTTAGGCAAATGCCCCAACACTAAGCTCCAATCCTAGCCCTTTCTTGGTACCAGCAATGATCTCACACTGCCAAGCTGTGTTACTGAGTTACATACCTGGCCCTAGCTTTTTCATTTTCAGACAAGGTCTTGCTAGGTTGCCAGACTGGCTTTGGACTTGGAATACTCCTGCCTTACCCTCTTGAAGTAGCTAGAATTACAAGTATACATCACTGCTCCCAGTTTAACCTCCATTCTGTGAGGTATACATTTATAACACCTGACCTTCCAAATATGGAAACTGAAGGTATAGAGTCAAACAGTAAATAGACTAGAGGTCTGAACTCAGGCATCAAACAGTGGGTTAAGGAAAGTTTCTGTATAGACCAATACCATTGAGCCAAGTAAAGTTTACACTATAGTGTTGTAGCTTGATTCAGGAACTAAAACTGAGAATCTTTCCAGGAATAAATTGTATCTTTTTTTCAGATAGTTGTCAAAATTAAAGTTTTTGCCTATGACACCTTAAGTTCTACTACTAAGCAATAAAATGTATCTTTCACAACATAAAAAAACCTAAAACAAAGTTAACTTTTAGTTTTGTTTGCAGTATTGGAAGGAACAGAACCTCCAGCATGCACTGAGCTACATCCCTAGCCCTTTTTACTTTTCTTTTTGGCTGTTTAGCGACAGGGTCTCCCAGTCCAGTTTACCCTGGCCTAGACCTCACTACCTAGCTCAGGTTGGCCTCAAACTTGCAAATCCTCCTGCCTCAGCCTCCAGTGCTGGGATTATAGGCGGGTGCCACCACACCTAGCCTTTTTTTTTTTGTATTGGATCTTGCACTTGCCAGGTAGGCCAGAGAGGGGCTGAGGAGATAGCTAGCTCCCTGGCACAAGTGCTTGCTGGTAAGTGCAAGGTTGTGAGTTCGAACCCCGGTCCTGCCAAAGTCAAAAAAAAAGAAAAAAAAAAAAAAAAACAGGAAGGCTAGAGAACCACTGAGCTATATCCCCAGCAGCCATTTTTTTTTTTTTTTTTTTTTTGCGGTATCAGGAATTGAACTCAGGACCCTGCACTTGTTAGGCAAGCGCTTATTCTACTGAGCTATCTACCTGGCCCTCCGTGATTTTTTGAGACAAGGTCTCATTATGTAGTTTGGGTTGTCTTTGAACTCATTATGCAGCCCAAGCTGGCCATGAACTTGTGGAAATCTTTCTGCCTCCACATCCTGAATGCTGAGATTGTAGGCATATACCACCACACCCAGCACCTGCAAGATTTAAAAAAAAAAACTGAGACAAGGTCATGTCAAACTTCTTGGGCTGGCCTTAAATTTATAATCCTTCTGCCTCAGCCTCCCTACATCATAGAATTACAGGGATGCATTGTGCTGCCCAGCTTAAAATTGAAGTTTTCATTAGCAGCAATATGACACAGGCTTGATATCTTGTGAAACCTCACTTGGTTCCACAGACAATTCATTTTGAAATGAGGGAGTCTGAGTAAGACTTCTAGAAGATAATAAATAAAAAATCCCCCTCAACCTAATAACTGAATAACCAGCCTTTTGCTCTGCTATGGCTCTGAACAGAACAAAATGGAAGATTACAACCACAGTGGGACCTGGGACAAGAAAAGACCATACACATACCTACAGCACTTCTGATCAAGTCAGCTTAGATATATGTATCCCTTGAAATGAGACTGTGGGGGAGCCAAGAGTGAAGATGTTAGGGGTAGAGAACAGATGCCCTGGGCCAGGTCACTCACATCTCCATTCACTGTCCACTACCACTTACTCTGTCTTTCAAGGAGAAAAATCTCACCAAACCACCCCCAAATCCCAGAAGGCACACAGCAACAATCCCACCACCTGAAGTCAGTTTTGACTATAGCAATATACTAAAAAAATTAAGCAGCAACCAGCTTGGAGGTACAGGCCTGTAATCCCAGCACCCTGAACAGAAGAAACAGAAGAATCACAAATTGGAGCCCACCCTGGTCAACTTATTGACTGAACAAGACCCTGTCTCAAAAAATAAAAAAAGGGTCGCAGGGGTCAGGGAGATAGCTCAGTAGAATACGCACTTGCCTGGCAAGCGCAAGATCCCGAGTTCAAACCCCGGTGCCACAAAAAAAAAAAAGGGGTTGCAGACATACATCAGTGCCGGGACCCTGGGTTCAACCTCCAGAACTGTGTTAACAGAAAAACCAAACCAAAACAAAACAGGACTTGGTTTACCCTAGACTGGAAAGGAAGATGAAGGCTTCTTTTTTTTTTTTTGCATATAGGGAAGGGTCTACAGGGTGCAAGGTGTTCAGGATCTCACGACTAGATTGGACTCTAGTGATCCGCCTGTTTACAGTCTCTCAAAAGCTGGGGTAACAAGTGCAACCATCACACCCAGTCTCAACTGCCCATGGCAGGACTAGAGATCAAGCCCCCAGCCCCTAAACCTGCTTATAGGCAAAGGCTTCTCTTATAGCCCCAAATAGCTGAAAAGAAAAATGCTGCCAGTTTGACAATCTGAATTCTAATTTCAATGGTACTCCTGATTAAATCTCAAGTGTTCTGTTAATGTGAAGTGTACTATAATGAAGTAATACACATCATTCATTCAAGTTTTTGAGTTTCCAAAGAAATCTTGAGGGCCCGCCAAATAGCTCAGTGAAATAATGCATCTGCTTAGGCAGAGCACAGTGGCCAGGGTTCCACCTCCAGCCTGCTGTGCTGGGCCCCGCCTCCAGAGTCATTGATTGAGACCAGGCGTGGTGGTGTGCCTACAATACCAGCGCTTGGGAGGCTGAAAGCAGGCAGATCACTACCAGTCCAATCTACTTAGTGAGACCCTATAAACCTTGTACTAAATAAAATTAAAAAAAAAAATCTTGGAAGCACTGGGTGAGTAAAGAGAAATATTATCCCTGAAACTCATAGTAATACATGAACTCTTGCTGCTAAACTCTATCCATCTGACCACATTCTTTCATGATGCTACCAAGCATTGAGGACTGAAGGTGTCATTAGGGCTGGGGAAATAGCTCAGAGCACAAGTGCCTGCCTGGCACGTGCAAGGTCCTGAGTTCAATCCCCTGGTTCTGAGAAAAAAAAAAAAAAGGGTTACTCATGCATGGCCTCTTGCAAAGGTTTTAGTAAATATAGCTAAACTCACCACATCTTTCCCAATACTTACTGCTAACTTTTTATTGCTGTTTTACAATTAAAGCATGGCTTTTCCCCCCAAGATATAACATTCCTTTAACACAAACAGCCTTTAGAAAATCATGGGGGCCTGGGATATAGCTCAGCAGCACAGTGCTTGCCTAGCAAGCATGAGGTCCTGAGTTTGATTTTCAGTACCCCCCCCCCACAAAAAAATTCTGTGTGGCTTCCTGTAGAAAAAAAAAAATCATGAAGGAAATCAGAGAAACATGTCTACATGATGAGGACTGTTAGTAACAATTAGTGAAAATTACATAAAGACCACATAATTACAAAGGAACTACCCAAAGGTAACAGATGTTTAGCCTCCAGCTTAGTAATCATCTACAGGATACCTCAACAAGAAAATAATACAAAAAGAAAGAAAAAAAGAGGGAAAGAAAGAAAGAAAACTCAAACTCAAGTACAGAAAAACTTACGACTTTCTACTGAATAGAAACTTATGACTTTCTATTTTTATGACTTTCTATGACTTTCTCTTCTATATTAAGAAGCATAATTTAAGAAATTTTACAAATATTAGCTAAGGATGTGAAAGTGAAAAAAACATTATTTTTCTCAGTAAGGAAATACTCTCAGGTTTTAAGGACATTCAAGAAAGTCCACTGCAACACTATTTGGGGCCGGCCACCACCACTGCCTCCTCTTCCTCCTCTTCCTCCTCCTCCTCCTGCCACTGCTGCTGACTTAATTAAAATCTTTCAAGTACATGGCAAGTGCAAGGTCCTGAGTTCAATCCCCGACACCACAAATAAATAAATAAATACATAAAAATCTTTCAAGTACAAAGTAACAACAGCTTTTCCCCCACTTTAAGCAGAAAGACCATCATACCACACATAGACCTTCAGCCCTTGAGGCTGGCAGTCTTGACCAGCAGCTTCTCCCTGGGCACCAACAGCCCGTGGTACCACACGCCTTGTGGGGAAGACAGCACTGCATCCTCCCCATCCTGCCCACTCCACTCTAAATGATGTATCTGAGAAAGGTGAGAAAAGAAAAGCTGCAGGTGTAGCTCAGTGATGAATACATGCCTGGCATGCCCTAGGTTTAATCCCTAGTACCAAAAACACACAAAGTAAATGTTAAAACTACAATACATATATAAACCTGGAGAAGAAATGTGTAATACTTAATTCATTTAACTTAGCAACTTGGTTCATAAACTTATGGGAAACATTAGAAACTGGCATGGAAGTAGTTCCTTTCGGGGGTTCTGAAATAGAACCCAGGGTCTTTGCACCGAGCTATATCCTCAGTCTTTTATTTCTTTCTTAAAAACAGGGTGTTATACCTAGTGTGGTGGTGCACGTTTATAATCCCAACACTTAGGAAGCTAAGATAGGACAGTTACTTTGAGGTTGAGGTCAGCAAGGCCAGCCTGAGCAACACTGAGAGAGACCCTGTCTCAAAAATTTAAAAAACACAGGATCTCACTTCATTGTTTAAACTGGTCTTGAACTGATAAGAGATCCTCCTGCCTCAGCCTCCTAGAGTTCTAGGATTAGAAGCACGCACCACCACTCCCAGCCAACCTCAGTCTTTCCAAATTGCTAAATTGTCCAGGCCGGGGATGAACTTTTGAGTTAGATTCTCAGAGTGCTGGGATTATACCTATGTGCCACAAGTAGCCTTAAAATGCTTCTTAGAATACTTATTTCTAAGGTAATACATTCTCAACTCCATACACTGCCACTTCAGGTATCTAAAACTCTCGTTATAATCACTAGGCCTCACACTGAATTCTCCCAGAATGACTCTGGAGTCCACTCCAGTTTTATTATCTTTGCTTCAAACCACCCAAGAAAAAAATTTCCCCTTGAAAGCTTCAGCTTGAAACACCAAATAATCCTAAGTCACAGATTCTGTGATGAGTCAACAGATGTATTTCAAATGCTCCACTGGTATTAAGGATAGAAACCTCACCAGAAACTGAGCTCTACGTTCCAAATACAGGGAAGTAATTCCGTTAAGTTATGCCTTAAAGACTGTATCGGCAATTAGGATCCTTAGATTCCCCAGAGCAGAACAAATTTCTCCCTTGGACACCAAACACCCCTACTCAGTGGTCTGATTTCACCATTTTACATTTCACACCTGCTGAATACTACTGGCAATGGAAGATGACAACGTTACCTGTCAACTTTTTACACTAATATTTCTTGAGTACCCTAAAGAAATAATATAAAAAGACTTATCTTTCTCCCACAGCAAACACCATTATTATGATTGGTATTACTTAAAAATTCCTGTCACATTGTCCCAAGAAATCCCCAGTTTATTATGACCCCTTCTCCCCAAAAAACCAAAGAACCCAGAATTGTCTTACCCTCTCTCTCTCTTCCTCCCGTCGTCTTACGCCTTCTCCTTTCCAGGGCTCCTGAACTTTCTGTAAACAAATTGTCTAGGTTACAGGGAACTAGTGAGGGTGCAGCCACCACAGAAGTGCAGAAAGCTCACAACTCAAAGATGCAAGGATAAATGGGAGTGCTACCCCTATGCGGACACTAGGGAAATAAATGCAATTCCCAGAAACGGAGACGAACTATCAGCAGCATTTGGGTTTTCCTTGGCTCAGACACTGATTCATCTCCCCTTCCTTGCCACAGGCACACGGGTCAGAGGGCACTAAAGTTGGAGGAGAAGAGTCCCTACCCCTGAAAAGTCGCCTCAGAAGGTAAGGCTGAAGGCTGGGGGGATGCACCAGCCCTTGTGTCAGGCACAGTGCCAAGTGCAGGCCCAGCTACTTCCTCTAGCCTCCCCCTACCTCTGCGAGGACTTCGCCCCCTGCCTACCAAGGCCCGGTGCCAACAACTACCTCCCTAGCCAGCACAGTGGTCTACCTACTGGGGACCTGAGCTGTCCCCCCCCAAACCTTCGATCCCCGAAACAGCTCCGAGGGGCTTTCTCTCGATGTCACACCCCACTCTTTCCTCCAAGACTCTTCCTTGGGACGTCCTTCCTAACCCCTCCCGGGAGCTGAACTCTGCCACCCACCAAACAGGCACCCGCCCCCTAAGCCCCCCCATTCCTCCCCATCGCCTGCTCCTCCACAGCCACTTCCGGTTCCGGGACGGACACTCACAGTAACACCGTGGACGCCCTCCCCCCAGGAAAAGGGGAGGGGGAAGAGCGGGGCTTTCGGCATGCGCTAGCTGCACCCGCGTAAGACTCACCCGGCAGCAACGGCTGCGGCGGCGATAGAGCCTCAGCCAGAGCGCGGGAGGGGCTAAGTGCGCTGGGGAAGGAGGGAACCGAGTGGGACGGGAGGGCTAGGAGAGGTAGAGCGCTCGGCGGGGCGCGCGGGCACGCACTCAGGCGCGAGACAGACCTACACACTCAGACGCTACGAGCGCGCAAGAGACACCCGCAGGGCGGGGGCGCGAGGCAGTGGGTGGTCCCCCGCCCTCCCGAACACTCACCCGGAAGTGCTGGAGCTCCCGGGAACCCCAATTCCTCCACGCCCCCTTACCCCCCCCCCCCACTGACTCCGAAGAGAGTCGCTGTGGAGAGAAGGGGGAGCGCCGGAAACGAGAAGGGGGGAGGGAGGGAAATAGTAACTGGGAGGGAGGAGGCATTGAGGAAAGGAGGGGGAGTGCAAAGGTCCAGTCACTTCCGGGAGCGGCCAGGACACTTCCGGCGCTGTTAGCGCTTCGGGATATTCGGGCGGAAGTCAAGACTTACAAGGGCGGAAGTGGCTTCTGCTTAAAAAGCGGAGGATGGATGTGACGTCATGGCGGAAGTGAAGGGTTAGGTTAAACTGAAACTTCATAACTGCGATCCAGGCTTCGGGAAGGGGACTTATGGGGAAGTTGTAGGGTGGAAACGCTACAGACTTACGCATTATGCATCAAGATGTAACAGAGGTATGAATTCTTAAAGATATGGGTCTCATTTTGTTTCCTTCTGGATTAGAATGGGTTTAGTAGGAAGTTACCGTTTTTTGTTTTTGGGTTTTTTTACACTTTATTTATTTATTTATTTTATTTATAATAGCCGGCTCAGCCTGCCCTGGGGGTGGGGCCGGCGCAGCATGTGGTGCTGGGGATTGAACTGCGCTCTCCTAACCTTGGCTAAGCAGGCGCTTTAGACCGCTGAGCTATCTCACCGGCCCCAAGTTACCGTTTTTTTCTTTTCCTGCATCTCAAGAATGTCTCGGGACAACCCGTTCAGGACCCCCTCCTGCTCCTCTCGGACAGGAGTTTTCTTTCCCTCAATAAATATGTTCTGCTCATAATCTACGTTTGTTCCTAAAATTCATTCTTCTGTTTTAGAGAACATGAACTCATCCCAGGTACTTTTAAGGTTGGGGATCATTTTTCTTCTATATCATTTGGAGGTCATCCACCTGGGATCAGTTTTTTCTCCCTGTACCAACTTGCTTCCTGCATTTTTTTCCTTCCTTCTTCCCTCCCTCCCATCCTCCCTTTCTTCATTTCTTTTTTTTTTTTTTGGCGGGATCAGGGTCAAACTTAACGACCTTGCACTTACCAGGCAGGCACTTGTGCCACGGAGCTATCTCCCAGGCCCCAATATTTGTAACACATCAGTTGTTTGGGATGCTACTATCAACTTTTTTTTTTTTTCTCTCGGAACCAGGAATTGAACTTAGGCCCTTGCACTTGCCAGGGAAACACTTATTCCACTGAGGTGTCTTCCCAGCTCCTCCTTTCTTCATTTCTTCTGCTAGATCCTTCCTCCCTCTTTCCCTGGGTCTTACCCTCGCTGCTTTGCCTCTTTTGTCTACTTAGAATAGAACCATTTAATCTGGGCATGGGGCCGGCAAGATAGCTCAGTGGTCTAAAGCGCCTGCTTAGGCAAGCTTAGGCAACCACAGGGACCACGGTTCAATCCCTGGTACCACATGCTTCACCAGCCCCACCTCCAGGGGAGGTTGAGCTGGCCATAATACATATAGATAGATAGATAGATAGATAGATAGATAGATAGAGATATATAATAAAGTAATCCGGGCGTGGTGATGCATGCCTGTAATCCCAGCACTTGGGATGCTGAGGCAGGAGGAGCGGTGGGAGTTCGAGACCAGCCTGGGCTACAAAAGTGAACTCAAGTCCAGCCTGAACTGCATAATGAGACCCTGTCTCAAAAAGACAAAAAAAAAAAAAAAAAAGAATAGAACCATTTAATGGTCAAATACTGAGCTCCCATTTAACTCTATTTTTCATGTGTTTGCTTTGAGACTGGGTCTTTTTTGATGAACTTTATTGTTATTTATATTAAGGCCGGCTCAGCCTACCCTGGGGTTGGGGCTGGCACAGGAAAAAAAAAATGTCTCAAAGGGCCAGGGAGATAGCTTAGTAGAATAAACTCTTGCCTGGCAATTGCAAGTTCCTGAGTTCAATCCCTGGTACCAGAAAAAAAAAAGAATGTCTCAATACCTTGAATATGCCAGAAAGGATAAGATAATATGAGTACTGTAGTTGCCTGAGGTCTCTACTTTGGTTGAGTGCCTTCAAAAGCCAACTCCTTTTCTCTGATAACACCCCTTTGATGTTTTTACCTTCACCCACCTCACTGTCTCATTACCTCGTTTTACCTTTTAGGGTCTAGTAATTGGGAATCAAACCCACGCTTTAGTGCTGAGGTACATCCCTAGCCTTTTCTTATTTTTTGAGGCAAGGTCTAAGTCGCTAGATTGCCCAGACTGGGCTGAAACTTCATCAGTCCTCCTGCTTCAGGTTTCTGGAGTACTACTGAATTTCAACAGTAGTTGAAACAGTAGTTGCAGTTGAAACAGTAGTTCAACAGTGGTTGTGCTACCACACCCAGCTAGACTCGAATTTATTAAGTGGCCTGTAAACTGCTTCAGAGATAAATTGCAATTCATTGTGGATACTTACCTTTCCTGATTACTCCATCGACTTCTCTGAATACCCACAGCATTTAGTCTATACCTCTTAATACTATTTTAGCTAATTTCTGTGTGTGATTTCCCAGCAAGATTGTCAGCACCTCAGAGTCTGGCTGCAACATGTCACCCTATTGATTGCCAGGGTAGATTTGTACAAACTGGCTGGCTAGGCCAGTGTCCCCTTCCTTCCTCAACACTTCATGTGTGTCCCTCCCTGAAGCTGCTCACTTGAAGAGAATGACCATCCCGATAGAAGAGGACTGTTCCTTGGCCAGGTATACAAGTAGCTGTGCCCCTCTTCTAGAACCGCCATAACCTATCACAAACAAGCTCTCAAGAATTTTCTCACATTGCATTACTGAATACATAGTAAGTGCTGAATAAATACTGTTTAAGTGAATGAATTCTGCTGCAAGCTTGCATCTGACGGATCTGGCCAGAATCCTAGGCTCAGCTCTCTTTTGGCTCAAACAGAACTGAGGTTCTTCCCATTAACAAAAGTTCTCCAGGGCCGGCAAGATGATTCAGTGGTCTAAAGCGCCTGCTTAGGAAAGCTCAGGCAACTGCAGGGACTGCGGTTCGATCCCCGGCACCACATGCTGCACCAGCCCCACCACCAGGGCAGGCAGAGTCAGCCATAAAAAAATAAAATAAACACAACAAGCAAACAAACAAACAAATAAATAAAGTTCTCCATTGCACACATTGATAGATATGAACTGGACCTTACATGTAAACATCTGTAGATGGAAGAAATTGTGGAAGTAGCTCAGGTGTCCACCAGACATTGTCACAGTTGAGCTGCTGTGTGCTTAATGTACACATAGCTCAATGGTACACAGCAGTACAGTGCTCAGTCAGATCCCAGGATGTTCAGAAGAGGAAAAGCATGGTTCTGTGGAGGAGACTGCTAGGAAGCACAAAGCAATAACCACAGAAACAAAACTGAAAATAATTGAGAGACTGAATCAGGTGAAAAGATGGGCCGGATGTGGTGGCGCTCGCCTTTAATCCCAGTACTTGGGAGGCTGAGGCAGGAGGATCAGTGCAAGTTCAAGACCAGCCTGGGCTACAAAAGTGAGCCCAATGCCAGCCTGAACTGCACAGCAAGACCCTTGCTCAAAAAAACAAAAAACAAAAAAATAGATGGTAGATGTCACTTGTTCTTAAAATGTGAATTGTTCAACTATAGGCACAATTTTAAATAAGGACAAGATTGTGGAACATGTGAGGTCCACTGTGCCAGTGAAACCAATAATAGCCAAAAAATGAGGTACAGTGGTAGAGGACATGGAGAAACTTGTCAGTGTGTGGATGCAGGGTTAGCATCAGTGTTGAGTTCCACACAGCTTAATGAATATTCAAGAAAGACAGGCTACAATTTTGTACATCCTTGGATTTCTAAATGTCTGTGTAAAAATGTGTAAATGCTTTTATCAAATTCTAAAGAGAGGGCCGGCGAGATGGTTCAGTGGTCTAACGCGCCTGTTTAGGAGGGCTCAGGCAACTGCGGGGACTGCAGTTCGATCCCCGGCACCACATGCTGCGCCAGCGCCACCACCAGGGCAGGCTGAGCCAGCCACAAAATGAATAAATAAAGAAACAAACAAACACAACAAGCAAACAAATAAATAAATAAATAAAATTAAAAAAAAAAAATTCTAAAGAGATTTATTAGAATATCAATGATTGACAAAAAATACCAATTGCAAGGTAAGTCTAAGATGTTTGATACTCAGAAAAACAGTGATGTAAAGCTCAATTACCTATGTTATAGAGTAATAGTATCATGAAGCTTCTCTGCTGGAGTGTTGAGAATGTAAGTTAACAGACCAAAAATTGGAGAAAAAGAAGGGCTACGAGGATAGCCAACATTTTGGCCCTCGCCCTTGAAGGTCAGTGAGGACTCAGGACGTAAGAGAACCTGTGCTGTATCATCCTGTAACTCAGTGGTTTCCCAAGTTTTCTATTTAAGGAGATTAAGGGACCTCAGAAGAAAGGAATAAATGAAGTATAGTGTGCCTAAGGAGAGTCATCTAGAGAGAGGACATTCTCTCAGGCTTTCACAAAGAGCAAACTGGTCAAGCAATGGCCGTGACTCATCCCAATGGCTGACACTGGCAATGGTTCTACAAAGCACTGTACATGGTTCCAAAGTTAATTCTGAGGGGATTTGACCCTGGAAGACACAAAAGATGAATGTTGTGTTATACGGGTCTGGCCTTAACTTGCCCTTGATCACCCAACAGAAAAGCTTACTTACAAGGCATAGAATGCAGAGCTAGATTAGTATGATGAGCTGTAAGAGGCTTATACCAACAGCCTCCAACATTGCCAGTTTCACCGGTATCCCACTACAATTATGGAACGTTGGACTATGTATACAACTACTCCCTTTTTGTACAAAGAGAAGAATTTTTTTTTGTTTTTTTTTTCCTCCCCTACTAATATAGATTAGAAAATTTATCATGTCTACACCCTGTGCTCTGTATAGCTACTGTGAGGACAACAATATTCAATGTATTGATTATAATGAATGCACTAAAAACGTGTTTTGAAACTATCATATTGTTATTTCTTATTAAAAATAAAAAAATTATTAAAAAAAAAAAAGCTAAGAACCTGGGGCTGGGGAGATAGCTCCGTGACACAAGTGCCTGCTTGGCAAGGCAAAAAGAGCCTGTTTGAAGACTTGAAAACAGGATGCATCTCTTCTTGCCAGCCACCAGTGGTTTAATAGATTCAAGGTGAGCACCAACCTTCAGAACAGAAAATTAAAGTGATGAGACTTCAAGTGCAGGGACCATAGCTGCCCAAGAATTTCCAGCAACACTTGGTAATGCTGAGAATGAGCCACTACGGTATCACCAGGTCATTTTTTCAGAATTGAAACCATCAGAAAACCTGTGTAAGGCTAGCCAGATAGCTCAGCAGATTAAAGTGCCTGCTTAGGCAGAGCGCAGAGGTCAGGGTCTCATCTTCGATGTGCTGTGCCGGTTCTGCCCCCTGGGCATGCTGAGATGCAGCAATTGAGACTAGGTGTAGTGTCACGCACCTATAATCCCAGCTCTTGGGAGACTGAAAACAGGAGGATCACTAGGAGTCTGATCTACTAGTGAGACCCTGTACACCCTGTACTAAATATTATACAAATAATAATAAAAATGAAAAAACCGGGAGCTGGGAATAGTGGCCCATGCCTGTAATCCCAGTACTTGGGAGGCTGAGGCAGGAGGATCAGTGCAAGTTCAAGACCAGCCTGGGCTACAAAAGTGAGCTCAAGGCCAGCCTGAACTGCATAATGAGACCCTGTCTCAAAAAGACAAAGAAAAAAAAGAAAGCCTGGATTGGCCAGATAGCTGAGCAGTCCAAAACACCTGCTTAGGCAACTGCAGGGACCCTGGTTCGTTCCCCAGCACCACATACTGCACCAGCCCCACCCCCAGGGCAGGCTGAGTCAGCCATAACATAAAGTTTAAAAGAAAACCTGTGTCACCAACATCAGGTGGGACCAAATTCCATCTTCTGTGTCTTGTTGCTGATGATCTTTCAGCTTTGACCATCTCTTATCTACCCTCTCATGTACCCTCTCACCTCCAGCTAGTAATGCTTCTTGTACACTCCACATAATCCCCAATATGCCATTATAGTGAACCACCAAGTTAACTGTTAAAGTAATTTATTTACAGTTGTATTGTAGTGCCATTTTAAGGTAACTGTAAAAGTAAAAAGTTTGCAGTATTTTTGTGTATTTGAGTTTTTCATGCTTTACACTGTATATGTGTTAAAGGTGTATAAGATTCATTTTGTCAGATTATGAGTGAATCCTACTTAACAGTGTTCTCCCTGGGGTGTAGCTCGGTGGTATAGTACTTGTCTAGCATGTATAAGGCCCTGAATTCAATCCACAGTACCATTATGAAGGAATGTTCTCCCAGAACAGAACTTGTTTGTAAGTCGATGATATGCTGTAATGTTAACATGTATGTATGTATGTTATGGCTGGCTCAGCCTGCCCAGGGGGTGGAGCTGGCACAGCATTTGGTGCCGGGGATCGAACTGCAGTCCCTACGGTTGCCTAAGCTTGCCTAAGCCGATTTTAGACCGCTGAGCTATCTCACCGGCCCATAATCCTATTAACATTAGGAGGGGTGATACTAAGGATTGAACCAGGGCCTTCACACTAAGTTTTTTTTTTTTTTTGCACAGGGTCTAAGTGGCATAGGCTGGCTTCAAACTTGGTTGTGTGTGTGTGTGTGTGTGTGTTTGAGACAGAGTCTCACTTTGCAGTTCAGGCAGGCCTTGAGCTTCCTTTTGTGGCCCAGGCTTGGTCTTGAACTTGCACTGATTCTCCTACCTCAGCCTCCCAAGTGCTGGGATTACAGGCATGCACCCACCATGCCAGCCAAACATGAATGTCTTTTTTTTTTTTTTTTTTTTTTTTTTTTTTTTTTGTCTTTTTGAGACAGGGTCTTGCTATGCAGTTCAGGCTGGCCTTGAACTCACTTTTGTAGCTCAGGCTGGTCTCCGAACTCACATTGATCCTTCTGCCTCAGCCTCCCAAGTGCTGGGATTGCAGGCCTGCGCCACCATACACAGCTTCAAACTGGTTTTGAGACAGAATCTTACTTTGTAGTTCAGGCTGGCGTTAAACTCTCTCAGGTGATACTCCTGCTTCAGCCTCCCGAAGATGCAATTACAGGCTTGTGCCATCACACCTGACTAGTTTTGTTTTTCTTTTTTCTATATTTGGCGCCAGGTCTCACTACACAGCCTGGACTTGTAGTGATCCTCCTCTTTCCAGCCTCCCAGCACTGAGATTACAGGCTTGTGCCACCATGCCCATTCTCAGAGGCTGGCTCAGCATGTCCCAGGGGTAGAGCTGGTGCGGCATGTCGTGCTAGGGATCAAACCCTGGTGCCTGCACTTGCCTAAGCAGGTGCTTGGACCACTGAGCTACCTCACTGGTCTGGCCTTAGTTTGTATCTTTTTAAAGTCTCAGCTGGGCATAGTGGTAGATACCTATAACCAAAGCATATAGGAGACTGAGACAGGACAGCTGCAAGTTCAGGGCTAGTCTGGGTGACATAGCAAACAAGACCTCCTCTCTCAAAAAGAAAAAAAGTCTGCTTCTCCATTCACAATATGCAGCTCAGCATTCAGTGTGACTAAGTATCAACAGCTGGCAGGATAAAGAACTTAAAGGTGGGGCTGGTAAGATAGCTCAACAGACCAAAGGCCTACTTAGGCAAGTACAGGGACCAGGGTTCGATCTAGCACCTCATGCCACATGGCCCCTCCCCCGGGCACACTGAGCCAGCCTCTGAGACTGGATGTAGTGGTACATGCCTGTAATCCCAGCACTGGGGAGGCTGAAAACAGGAGGATCAGTCCAAGCTGCATTATGAGACCTTGTGCCGAATACATTTAAAAAAAAAAAACTTAAGCCGGGCATGGTGGTGCATGCCTATAATCCCAGCACTTGGGAGGCTGAGGCAGGAGGATCTGTGCAAGTTCCAGATCAGCCTGGGAAACAAAAGTGAGCTCAAGGCCAGCCTGAACTGCATAATGAGACCCTGTCTCAAAAAGACCAAAAAATAAAAAAATAAAAACTTAAAGATTCAGATATAGCACATATGTAATCCCAGCCTTGGGAGGCTGAGGCAGGAAGATCGCCTGAGTTTGAGGCTAGCCTGGGCTACATAGTGAGTTCAAGGTCAGTTTGAACTACATGAATGAGAGCCTGTCTCAAAAAAAAAAAAAAAAAAGTTCAGATATGACTTACCTAGTTATTGACTAATTTGAGAAATGGAAACCTTAACTCTGGGCAAGAGTATAGAAAAGTGGAAGCAGGCATAGCAGTACACACCCAGTAATTCCAGCACTTGGAAAAGTAGAAGTAAAACAGTCATCACTGTAAGTTGTGGTTCTTCTATGTATATTAACTGGCTACCTGCTGTTAGCCCTGCTTCTTCCCTTGCAGTAAGAAGCAAATTTTATGTACAAACCTGTAATTTGAAGAAAACCAAGGTAGAAGAAATGCAAGTTCAAAGCCAGGTTTAGGGCGACCTTGTCTTAAAGGAAGTTGGAGTTGTAGCTCAAAGACCTAAGCTCTCTTGTACCACCCCAAAAAAGAGGAAAGCAAGTTGTAAGTGCTCTGAACGCGGGCAAAACTAAATTTGAGAACAATACATGTGTGGCACGGGGAGAACAGCTAATGTTAGCTGGGGCTCTCCAGCTGGCACGCTGTCCATCTGGAATCACTTCCACACCCCCACTTCACCTGCCACACCTCCTCCAGGGGACTTCCCTATTCCCTGGTTTGGTGTGCACCACAATGGCAGGCCTTCTGGAAGCTGCTTTGTGAGCCTGGCTGAGTCACTTGGTGTGGCCTAGGAGGCAGAGAAAGCACAGTGCTGAGAAATGCTTCTGCCATGAAATGCAGCCTCTAAGATGTCAGTTGTGAGTGCCTCTGACTGTCCCTGTTTAGCTCCTCCCTGGGGAGTGTGTTCTCGTGCAGCTTTCTGAGGACCTCCCATGGTCCCATGATTTAGTTCAACTCCAGAAGGAAAAGTTAGGTTCTGTCAAAATGTAGAACAACCAGGCGTGGTAGTGCATGCCTGTAGTCTCAGCACTTGGGAGAGGCTGAGGCAGGATCACTGCGTTTGAGGCCAGCCTGCATGCATAGCAAGACCTTGTCTCAAGGAAAAAAAAAAAATGTGTATGTATGTATTAATGTTAAAAGTAAGATGTACCAGAACTTTTTTTTCAAATGTCAAAAATAAAATGTTAGGTTCTGTTCCCCAGGGCCTCTAACTTATCATTAGCATGACAATGTGGCTTACTCTGTGATAATTCCACTAGCACAGTGGTGGTGGCTAGCAGACCTATGACTGACATCTGTGCCACAGGGGGTGTTTTTATCACTGAAAGCTCGAAAAAATTCACCATCATGCTGTAGGACCCAGAAATTGAGGACTCTTTCCACAGCCTTTCCAGCCATCTGACTTTCCACAGGAAAAGGAATGCTTAGGGAAGGGGGAGGATTTCCAGTGTCTTGGTGTATTTTAATTTATTTAAATTAGAGAAACAGCGGCCAATCAGGCGGTAATTAATTTCCTCTTCATTAGGGGCTTTCATGTGTGCCTTGTGCATATGGATGAGCCCAGGGTCAAGCTGTCCCTCTGAAGAGACCTCGCTGAAGGTGAGCTCATTGAGTTCCCCAGCGCTGAAGCTGCTCCCCATTCTGTACCTGTGCTACTCTTTCCATGAGACCCTTTCTCTCTCAGGGACTGACTAGATCACTGTGGGGAAGCAGGAAAGGTTAAGGGGCTCGTCTCCCACCCTCCCATCCCCAACACAGCCCATCAGCACCTGTTCTCTCTTCTAGCAGCTGCCTGCTGGGATCTCTCCAGCGCAGAAACTGATGCAGCCCTCCTCAGAAAGGTGGATTGCCTGGCTCCTCTGCTTCTAGCTGGCTCATCACCCCTGGACCCTGCTTGTTTCTTCCTCTGTAGCAGTCTGATGCCTCAAACACACATACTGGTCCAGTCACAAAAAGCAGACTGCTTCCTCCCCACATGCACCATTCTGCAGGCACAGCTGCAGCACACAGTGGGACCCTGCTACCTAAAGCGCACACTCACCTAGTCTTCACTATAGGGTTACAGATAAACACGTGGAGAAAGGTACAGTCTCAGCCACCACACTACTCTCCAGCATACAACACTCTCCGCTATCCTTCCTGGGGCCACCAGGTTTCCAGGGAGCAGGTGGGACACCAGGGGAGAGCGAGAAGTGGGACTAGGCTGGTTACTATGACAGCAGAGTCTAGCAACAGCTGAGGAGCTGACGTGTGGGTTTTCCTAGAACTGTTATAAGAGCCAAACCTAAAATGGGGCTTCAGAGGTGGCTGATCCCAGTTGGGCAGCCTGTCTTACCTCCCCCAGCTGCCCAATTCTATCCCCACATCTCAAGAGAGCCTCAACCTCAGAGGGGGGGAGAATGGGGTGCACTCATGGGCTCATAACCACAGGGCTGCTAATGCCACAGGGCTGGAGGGGCAGCTGCAGGGGGGCAGGTTAGGAAGCAAAGCTGAAAATATACCAAGTAGGGCAGGCTCCTTCCTCTGGCTCACTCTTGTCTGTTTTCCTTTGCTCTTATTTTTCTTCTCCCTTACCCTTCACCCTTTCTGGCTGGCTACACTGCCTGCCTGTCTTCCTATGTAATTATCCCTTTTCATCCATCTCCTTTTTTTTTCATCTCCTTTTTTTTGGTCTCTTGACCTTCACTGGTGAGGACCAAGCCAGCCAACTTCTGATTCATTTCCATCTTACATGGCTGCTCACCAGGGCCAATCCTTTCCATTCCTCTTCCCTTCTCCCCTCTTCCCTATTTCACTGTCCCCAGTCAAAACCCAGACTGGGCCTCAGCTTCAGAGCAGGGCATGGAAGGGCAGAAAGGGTCTGCAGCAGCTCCCTACCCCACTCTTTTCCTGCCTGCCAGCCCGCCCCTTCTTTCCACAGGGCTCACAAGGCAGCACTGGGGACTCAAGTATCTTGCAAAGGCTTTATTTGAAAATTTTGAAACTTACATCTCACAAGAATTCAAGATTATCACCACAAGAAGAAGAAAAAGATAATACAAAAATATACATCACAGCATAGGAGCCAGGTAAGGGGAAGAAAGAAGGTAGAGACACTGGTGAAGAGAAGGGTGGGAGGCAGAGGGGAGGAAGGAGAGGGGGCAGGAGTGAGCCCAAGAGGAGGGCTGGCTGTGGAGGTGGGGCTCCTGATGGCCTTGAGCCAGCTGCTCCAGTCCCTGTGGCAGGTGGAGGGAGAGAGACCCAGGGAGGCTGGAGACCAGAGGACCTGCTCAGGGGCTCTCAAGTCCAGACAGTGACATGGACACAGACAGCCAGGACAGACAAAAGGGACTTGGAGAGAGTGAAGGATGAACAGGAGTCCCTTTTTGACGTAGTACAGCAGGCGACACCCAACACCCACCTCAGACAACAGAACTTAACAGTGGCCCTCACTACCCCATCCTTCTGGGGGAGTCCTAGAGTGATGCCAGTACACTTGGAGTGGGATGGGATGTGAGAACAGTGAAGTCATGACACAAGACAGGATGGGGCATGACAGATGAGGGCATGCCAGCCCCCAGCTCCACTCCCAGCCACCTGGAGGGCACATGCAGGGGTCACAGAAACTA
Organism: Capromys pilorides; assembly: GCA_004027915.1. Classification (NCBI taxonomy): domain Eukaryota; kingdom Metazoa; phylum Chordata; class Mammalia; order Rodentia; family Capromyidae; genus Capromys; species Capromys pilorides. Next base: position 21,655 of record PVKN010000378.1, on the reverse strand, counting down.
GACCAGTGATTGTCCATGAGGCAGAGCAAGTGCGCTGCACCACGACTTCCTGCCAGAGATGCACAGTGAGGGGCACATGGATGGGTACTCTGCCACCAGGGGACTGGGCTGAGCATGGAGTGTATGCAGGCCAGAGAGAGAATGGGAAATGAGTGTGAGCATCAGCGAGCGAGGGCTGTGCAGGGGAAGAAGTGCAAAAGAGTGGCTGCCGAGAGCATGAGCATGTGCCATGGCCTGGGAGGGTGGAGGTGAATGTGCAAGGCTTTCATGTGAGTGTGTAAGGGGTGTAAGGGGTGACCCACAGTCACAAGTACATGAAGCCCCTACTACAGGAGGGTGGGGGGGGCTTGCCCATGTGGCCAGGGAGTGTTCCGCGTGGTGTGCAAGGGCAGGAGCTGGAGCCCCAAGGCCCCAGCTCCCCTCGGCTGCCCCACCCTCAGTGGGATGGCGCCTATGCTGGCCCCTTGGCCTCCTGCTTGGCAGCACCCCAACATGGGGGGCATCACAGATTCACCAGGGGAATCCTGAGAGGAAGAGGGAAAGGGCACAGTCAGGACCCAAGAGGTGGGCCACATAGAGGGGAAGTCCGCAGCAGAGAAGGGACTGGAGGCTATGAGGGCAGAGCTGGAATTAAGGGCAGCAAGAAGATAGGACAGAGCCTGAGACAGTGGGAGAAGAAGGGCCACTGCAAAGGAGCTGGCCTGGCCATCGTGAAGGGCCTGAGTCCAGGCAAGGAGGGGAGCCAAGGGCTGTGGGGGCCATGCCACCCACCCCGGGAGTGCCCCACCCCAGCTCTGGACCCTCCCCCTCCCATCCCATTGCCCCTGCCCTCACCGGTTCAACTGGAAGGCTGGAGCCCCCTTGGACTGGGGCATCCCAGGCCGGACTCCCCCTCGGGGCTCCTCATGGTCAGGGGTAGGGGTAGGCGAGTCCCCGAAGGCCCCTAGAACAGTGACTCCAGCAGGGGACAGGTCAGTCAGTGGCTGCTGGCTCTCCTCCTGCCTCAGGGCCCCTTGCTGCCCAGAGGGCCTGCGCCGTTTCTGGCTGCGGTCCCAGCTGACACATGGAAAGAAAGACATCCTCTTGCACACACAAGCAGTCCCATCCTGGGTCCACTGCATGGGTCGCCCAGCCTCCCCAGGCATCACTGATACCCTATCAAAGAGACACTGTCCTACATGTGCTGGGGCATAAACCAAATGACCCATCAAACCACTCCATCATGTCTTATGTGGCTTGGGGGTCTAAACCATGCTCCCAGCCTGATCGGGCCCCACCAACATAGTCCCCTAAAATTGCCCCTCCCCTATTCCCAGAAGAGCCACTGCTCTCCTCCATGGGCCTTTGGTAGATTCTGTTCTATTTCAGAGTTAGCTAATGACCTGGATACCTGGGTCTAATGATCTGTCCACAAAGTGTGAAGGATTGATTGTCCCAAAATTAAACATGTTCAAGGAACACTCCAGGTTTTCTTCTTTTGCCTGCTTGCCTAAGAAGAGGCTCTGCAGCCTCGGTTATTCCTCTGTCTCTGAGGGATGTCTAGCAAAGGCCCCAGCATACACAAATAATTCTGTCCCTCCCATTCTCCTTGGATTCCTGGGGAGAAGGAATCTGAGCTGCTTTCTCACTGTCTTCCCCCATTCGAATCATCTTTTCCAAAGGTCTTGCCCACCATTTCCTAACCCAACACCATGGAAACTGCTGCCATTGTTCCCTCCCTGCTTCAGTTTGCACTCAGGCCCCATACAGCATCCTCCCCCCCCCCCCCCCCCCCCCCCCCCCCCGCAGCTTACCAGAACTTGAAGATGATACCAGTGGCGACGAGAACAATGATGACAGAGATGGTGATTGTGACGTAGAGCTGAGGGTCAACACCTGATGGGGGTGGGGAAAAGTTGCAGGGGATGGGGTGGGGTGGGGTTAGGCCAAGGAATACTGGCCCCAAGTAGTTCTGCTGCTCCTAGGCCTCCATCAACAGCTTTCCCTTTGGGGTTCAACTCTTTTCTTCCACTCCCCTAAAAGGTTCTTGTTTTTGTGGTACTGGAGATTGAACCCAGGACCTTAACACTGAGCTGCATCCCCAGCCCTTTTCCGAAATGTTGAGGCAGAGTCTTGATAAATCTCTTAAATTGCCCAGGTTGGGCTTGCACTTGGGACCCTTGTGCCTCAGCCCCCCAGGCACACATCACCATGTTGAGCTTCTCTCACAAGTGATGATGAGGTTCAGATAAGAGATCACAAAGAACTTAGCTCTGTACATAGAAAGGGGGGTCGATGCTGGTAGGGTGTCCCAGTCTCTGCCCCGGCCCTGCCCCACCCACAGGCAGTCCCAGAACCCAGAGGTCACCCTGGCAGGCCTTTCCTCATGGTGCTCCTCTGCCTGCAATACTCTCACTCTTGTCAAATGGCAGTTCCTGAGCTATCCTGATCCCCAGGGCAAAAGTCACCTCTCACTTCTCTCTTCCCCTAAAAACAGGCCATGCTTGCCTCTACTGGAGCTTTACTGTGTTGATTCATCCCCACCCATATACACATCTGTCTCCTCTGATGGACATGAGCTCCTCCAGCATTCAGGTGGCATCTTCATGTCTGCATCCTGGCCAGCACAGAGCCTGGCACTTTGTTGGGGAAGCTCCCAACATGGCCCCCACTTCTGCCCCCAGAATCTTCCCCAGCCTCTGCCTCACCTTCTCCGCGGCCTCCGAACAGGAATGGCCTGAGGGTGGCAGGCGTCTCTCCGAGGATAAGCCCATTTCCATCATCCCGCATGGAGTCTGAGTTGGGGTGTGGGGTAGCTAGCCCATGGGGGGCTGCAAAACCATAGTCCAGAGGCAGAAATCCAGGATTGACAGAGTTGGGGTCCCCTCCATCCTCTCGAGACACAGTGGGACCCCACACAATAGCCCAAGGGTACTGGGATGAGGGTGGTCCCTCCTCAAAGCCCGATGGGGTGGCTGGGGGCGCAGTGCCTGGCAGGATTTGCCTCCGAGATCTTGGGACGCGAGGGGATCGGCTTGGTGGCGGTGCCCGCTCCCACACACACACGTGGCGTGGGGCTGAGGGGCCGCCCCGGGCACAAGGGGGGCGTGCCGGGGCTGGTGGGGTTCGAGGGGAGGAGGAGCCCTGAGCAGGCTGTGAGAGGGGCAGCAGCAGCAGTGGCCAGAGAGGGAGGAGGTGGGACCGCAGCAGAGCGGGCCTGCAAGGAAGGTGAGAGAGCAGGTGAGACCAGCCTGCCACTATCTCTTCGGGGAAGGCAGGGGGCCCGAGAAAGCCCCATGCCACTTCTTGTCTTCCTAGGCTGCACCCTCAGGATGGAATGCCTAGGTGGGCAAGGACCAAGTCCCCAGAAAGTGGTCTCCAAGCTCCCCCTGCTGGGCCAGACTTACCACATCCTGGACTCCTGGTCTGAGGTCTTCCTCAGCTGTGACCCAGATTTTCAGACTTTACTGTAGGAGAAAGAGGTCGTCACCCACCAACCCTCTCCTGGTATACCTCTTGGCTCCTTCCCTAACATCTCTAGGGCCAACTCCCCTCCCTGGCTAAACGGCATTACAAGCCCTGTTGGGGTCACCCAGGATCTACTGCTTCCGAGCAGCTTTTAGGGAGAAGCATCCAGCATGGTTCCCTGAGAACCCCAGCCCATCTAGAACTTCCTGGGTCCCTGTTACCTCCCTACCCCTGCATCTACTTCAGTTTCTCTGGCTTCCTTCTTACTTCCTCTGCCCACAGCTCCAGGCTTTTCTTGGATCTTAATTTAGAGCGGAGAACCTTGTGATTCCTTGAGCACCTACCGCTAGGGAGGGAGCTCAGAGGGTGGAGGAGGTTGGAGGAGGGGGAGGCAGTCTGTGCCGGGGCCTCTGCCCTCCACCCGCCAACACCTGCAGTCCCAGGTATTACTGTTAGGATGGCCCCAGGAGCCTGAAACTTCAGCAGAAAGAGAGGAAGAGAGAGAGGTGGGCAGAAGAATAACTACAGATGTAATTTTTGCTGTTAATGTTTAATCATCCAAATGCATAGGTATCCTCTGATTGGAGGTGGGTTGGGAAAATGCCACCTCCTCAAATGTCCTTCTCCCAGGAGAATGTGGCTGGCTGATTTTGAAGGCAGAGGGATGTGTGCTGAGAGCTGAGGGTCGTAGATCCAGGGTCAGGCTCCCCAGAAGGAACCTCACACTGCCCAAATCTGCACTCCCGCACCTCCAGAGAACAACACAAGTCTGAGGATGGTCAAGAGTGAGGAGAAAGCCAGGTGTGGTGGTGCATGCCTGTAATCCCAGCAACACTCTAAAAGGTGAGGCAGGAGGATTGCCACTAATTCAAGACCAGCCTGGAATGCACAGTGAAGTCAGCCTGAACAGTAACATCCCGACCCCCAAACCAGAACCAGGTGTTAAAAGAAAGGCAAGGGGCAGCCAGCTGCCCTGGGAAGGGAGAGGACAGAGAATGCAGAAGGTGGAAAGGTAAGAGCGACAGGGGTGCAGGGGCAGAGGGCGGCAGAAGAGGAGTAGAGGGTCAGGCAGCAGGAGGGTCAGAAGTGCAGAGAATGAAAGGCCAAGGCAGAGAGGGGACGGAGCAGAGACAAGATGCTTAAGCCAAAAATGCAACAAGGACAGAACTACAGGATGAAAGATGGAGGAGTTGGGAATTGTGTCTTCAGATTGAAGGGATTCGAAGACAGCTATTGGGGCGCGGAGAAAGGGGATGGAGAGGGGAACTGATGGCGCGGCTGAGGGGAGAAAAAGGCTGGAAGCCGGAGGGAAGGGAGCAGGAACCAGTAGAGAGGGGGAGGGCCTCTGAGGACCTCAGCGTCCAGCCCACACCAAGACCCTTGCCCTGAGCCTGGCGCATCCCCACCCCATCGACCGCAGCCCTCCAGTCACCCCCTCCGGGAAGCCCGCAGTCTCCAGGCTGGAGCGCCGCCCCCACCCGCCCGCTCTCCACCGACCTGTTGTGCGCAGGAAACAGTGGGGGTGGGGGGGGAAGCGGGACTCCCGGTGCAGCCCCCGATCTCACCCATCCCGGATGGGGTTGGAGAGCAGCGGGAGGGGGATGACGAGATGGCGGGAGGTCAGGGACTGGGAAAAGGTTGAGGGGAGCCTCGGCCAGGCTGAGCGGACCGCGGGATGCGGGTGGCGGGGATGCGCCTGCCGCAGGGGGAGGGTGCGGCGGGCGTGGCGGGAGACGTCCGGGCGGAGCCCGCCGGTAGAGGCGCTTGGGGAGGTAGGACCGGCGCGGGACCCTACTCACCTGCGTGACCGGCGCGGCCGTGCGAGGACTGCGGGCGCGCAGGCTAGCGCGGGGCTCGGGGGTCGCAAAGACGGGCGGGGCGCGGGGCATGGTCGGGAGGTTCGGCCGGCAGCGAACGCTAGCCGGAGGGGGCGGGCGCCCAGGGCGCGGGGCGGCGGCGGTGGCTGCGGTGGCGGCGGCGGCGGTGGTGGCGGCGGTGGCGGCGGCGGTGGCGGCGGCGGCGGGGGAGATGCTCCGTTCGGCTCCGCTCCGCTCGGCTCCACTCGGCTCGATTCGGCTCGGCTCGATTCGGCTCAGCTCGGCCCGGCCCGGCTGGGCTCGGCACAGCGGCTGGGACTCCTGGGTCTCCGCCTTTTCCACTTGGATCTGCAGGCCATGCACTATGAACCCCTGCTACCGCTCTGCAGGAGTCCCGTTCAGCCTTGGCCGGGTTGCAGGGCTGGAAAGGGGAGCAGGGGTTAGGAGGCGACCTTCAGTCCCTCAGGTTCCCACTTCCACCCCAACTCGGTGTCAATGGTCACCCCAAGGAGTTCTGAGATTCTGAATCACCCAGTACTTTTTTTTTGGTCTTTTTTTTTTTTTTTTTTTTTTTTTTGAGACGGGGTCTTGTTATGCAGTTCAGGCTGGCCTTGAGCTCACTTTTGTAGCTCAGGCAAGTCTCAAACCCGCCCTGATCCTCCAGTCACAGCCTCCCAAATTCTGGAATTACAGGCGTGCTCCACCACGCCCAGCAACTTTTGTTTTTTTGGGAAAGGGTCTCACTACGTAGTTAAGACTGATTTTGAACTCACAGTCTCTTGAGGGCTGGAATTACAGACATGTTCCACCATGACCAACTGGCCTGAGCTTCAATCAACCAACATACTTTGATTCCCCAACTTAGTTTTGCTCTTTCGGTGAGAGGTAAGAAGACCCCACATCATCGTTGGAATAGCCCAATAGCTTGATCCATTCTCCACAGATGACCTTTAAAATAAGTAGATCATGGGGCCTGCGAGATGGCTCAGCGGTCTAAAGCGCCTACTTAAGCAAGCTTAGGCAACCACAGGCACCACATGCTGCGCCAGCTCCACCCCCAGGACAGGCTGAGTCGGTAATAATATTTTTAAAAAATTAAAATAAGTAGAGCAGGGGCTGGGGAGATAGCTCTGTGGCACGAGTGCCTGCCTGACAAGTGCAAAGTCGTGAGTTTGAACCCCGGTCCTCCAAAAATAAATAAATAAGTAGATCAGCTCCCAGAGACTGGCAGCTGCAGGTGGCTTTTCCAGTAGCACTCACAATATTCCAACTTCTTACTGTACTTAGAGGACCCTAAAGGAGGTAGTCCCTAGATACATCCCTGGCTTCCTTTCCTAGAAGTTTCTATGTTGGAAGCAAACAGACTAGTGCTACTTCCTAGAAGAGCTGACCCTGCCTCAGGCCTTTGTACTTGATGTCCCCTTTTTGTAATGATTTCCCCTGGCTTCACCCCCTATGTTTCAGCTTCCCTTGAGAAAGGGAAGCCTTTCTCAATCTCAAAAGTAGACCTCTGCTCCTGCTCCTGCCCTATCCTCTCTCACGTTAACCCTGCTCTTCATCATTGCCCTGTAGGGCGCACACTTGTAGCTTCTCTCTAGCCTTGCTGTCTTCCTCAGTCACTCTGAGCTCTGACCTCTAAATGCTGGCTCCTCCTGGGGCTTAGCCCTTGGTCTTCTCTCCACATTCTCTGCCCAGTGATCTCATCTAGTCCCAGGGCTTAAATACTCTGTAAATGTCAATGAATCCTAAATTTATATCCAAAGCGCCAGACTCATTTATCCAGCAGCCTGCTTGACATCTCCACTTGGATGTCTAATGGCCATGCAAAGCCAGTGTAACTAAAATGGATGCCTTGAACCCTGCCACCCCAACCCATTGTTCTCTCCTTGTCCCCTTCCTGGGACATTACAACTCCTTGTTGTTCAGACTCAAGATGGTGAATGGTTCTTTTCACTGGTTCCCCTTCCATGTTGAATTAACCAGCAGCTCTTATGGGGTTTGCATTGGACATCCATCCCAATTCCATCCCCTTCCCTTAATCCCCTTGCTACAATGGGATCTAAGCCTTTGCCTGCCATCCAGAGTATCACTCTGCTCCTTGCCCTTGCAAACTACTCTTCACAGTAAAAATCTAATATGTTTAGACTGCCACTGCTGCCTTTTTGTTTGTTGTCCTCTACCACTATGAACTGCTGCCCTCTGCTGTGTGCCACCCTGCCTTGGAGCCAGCCAAGTATGTACTGAAACCTCCAGCAACTGTGAGCTAAATAAACCTTCCTTGAAGAAAAAAAAAAAAAACTAACATGTTTTAACAGTCTGACAAAGTTTTCTTTTTCCCTTTTTGCAGTGTGTGGGGCAGGGGGCATATCAAACCAAGAGGTGCTCTATTACTGAGATACACTTGCAACCCTTTTTTTTTTTTTTTTTGAGATAGGGTCTTGCTGTGTTGCCCAGGCTGGCCTCAGACGTGTCCCACTGATTCTCCTACCTCAACTTCCCAAATAGCTGACATTCAGAGGTGCACCTTTGAGGCTGACTTCAACCATCTTTTTAATCATATAAGAATAAATCTGGGGGCTGGGGAGATAGCTCAGTAGAACAAGCACTTGCCTAGCAAGCACAAGGGCCTGAGTTCAATCCCTGGTTCTGCAAAAAAAGAATAAATCTGAAGTCCTTATAAGAAGTGATAGTTCTGGGCTGGGAAGATAGCTGTGTGGTCTAAGCACCTGCCAAGCACAAGGACCTGGATTCGATCCCCAGTACCACAGGCCCTGTCAGCCCCTGGGCATGCCTAGCCGGCCCCCTAAACCAGACGTGGTGGTGCACACCCATAATCCCAGTGCTGGGGAGGCTGAGACAGGACAATCACTATGAGTCCAAGCTGCATAGCAATACCCTATACCAAATAAATAAGTAAATAAAAGATTTTTTTTTTTAAGTGATAGCTCTGGCTCTTGTCTGCCCTTCCTTCTCTCTTAGGAGAAGGCACATGCACCCCACTGGTAGGTCACAGGGCCCACTGATATGCCTCATCCTCAGCCATCCTCATCCCCCCAATCTCATGTTCCCCTTGCATCACTCCACCCAAGCCCTGTCCTGCTAAACCCCCAGCCCTGCCCATACATGACCCAGCTCAATCCTAAACTCTATTCTCCTTTGGAGTCACTCAGGTGGTCCTGTCCTGGAACCCCCAAACAGTCTGGATGTGTTCTTTAACAAAAACCCACCAATTTATACTCCTATTGGTACACAGCACTCCTGTTAAATCAGACTTATTGCTATTCTAGAATGTCAGAAACCCTTCTCTTAGCATTTCTGCAATTTGACTCCCTCTCCCTGGAATGCTTTGCCACCCTTCCCTCCCATCCCACCTATCTTTTCCCCCGCCCCTTGGAGGTTAAGGCTAAGAAAATTTAGAGGGCTGGCCTGATAGCTTAGTGAACTAAAGTGCCTGCTTAGGCAGAGCGCAATGGCCAGAGTTCAGTCCCAGTGTGCTGGAGTTTGGTCCTGGTGTGCTGTGCTGGTCCACCCCCAGGGCACCCTGAGACAGCAATTGAGACTGGGCATATATATATACAATATACAATATATAATATACAATATATATGTTATATATTATTTTTTTTAAATTTTTTTTAAAATTTTATTTATTTATTTGTTTGCTTGTTGTGTTTGTTTCTTTATTCATTTTTGTGGCTGGCTCAGCCTGCCCTGGTGGTGGCGCTGGCGCAGCATGTGGTGCCGGGGATCGAACTGCAGTCCCCGCAGTTGCCTGAGCCCTCCTAAGCAGGCGCTTTAGACCACTGAACCATCTCGCCGGCCCCATATGTTATATATTATTGTTTATGTTATATTATGTTATATATTACACACACATATATATATATTTTTTAAAATCTTTATTTTTATTTTTATTTTTTGGAGCAAAGGAATAGGAAATAGGAATAGCTCCTGAGAGACATGAGTGAGTTCCCAGTGAGTCACCCCCTAACTACCTACTGATTATTCACATTTCTACTCAGAATCTAAAGTGCCCCTCCCTCTTTTTTCCTCCTTGCTTCCTGAGACAGGGTCTGCCTAAGATGTTCAGGCTAGGCTTGAAATCACTGTGTAGGCAGGCTGACCTTAAACTTGCAGCAATCCTCCTGCACCAGCTTCCCAAGTGCTGGCCTGCCCCACCCTCTTTCTCAAGCTTTATGGTCTTTTGGATTTGTTATTCTCTTGAATGATCTGCCTGCTGTTCATTGACTTCCCCACTTTCATGGGAGAGCAGAACTATCGTTTGTCTTGCTCAAGCTGGATTCTAACCCCATTGCAGTACCTTGGTTTATGTGAGATGCTTGCTGTCCATTGTTTAGGGAGCTTCTTCTAGGACCCCTACCTCCTCTGAGCACTTTGTCCTGTTCTCTGTCCTCTCCTGCTTTTCCTCTATCTGCCTGCTCCCCCTTACCTCTGCCTTGGGCTCACAGCTCATGTCCATACTTCTGAGGTGCTTCCCCCTCCCTCCACTGAATTACCAAATTATTTTTGTCATTAACCTGGCATGATGGCCCTCTCTCCCGGAAGGAAGCCTGCTGCTCTGACGAGCAGCTGCAGCACCTGCCACCCTCCTTGCCCATCCCATTCCGACAGCCTTCATTAGAGGGCACACAGCAGTGAGCTAGTGAGCTAACCTCCCTTGTCTCCTAGTGGCACAGGAGAGACAGCGCACCTCAGGGACATGTAGCCACAGGTGTTGTCCATCCCAAGGACATGCCTAGTGTCCTTATCAAGCTAATTCTTGCTCTCTGTGTGCCCCTTTTACAGCAAGGACTTTTGGTTACCGTCAATCATTTGATTGATTCTTTTATTTTTTTAATTTTATTTATTTATTTTGTTTGCTTGTTGTGTTTGTTTGTTTCTTTATTTATTTTGTGGCTGGCTCAGCCTGCCCTGGTGGTGGGGCTGGTGCAGCATGTGGTGCCGAGGATCGAACCGTAGTCCCTGCAGTTGCCTGAGCTTTCCTAAGCAGGCGCTTTAAACCACTGAACCATCTCGCCGGCCCCTTAATTGATTCTTCCTTCTAGTAAACTTGAAAAAAAAAAACCATTTACTACATGCTGGGTCATGGGCCACAGCTGAGAATCTGGTAGAGAGCAAATACAAAGTCACAGCTGGCTTTTCAGCCTTGTCATGTAGAAAGGCAGATAGTAAAGTAGAGTGACAGGCTGGCCAGCTATGCTCAGGCCCTGTTTCTGGCTCTGTGTCTGACTCTGTGATATCTTTGTTACCCTCTCTAGGCCCAGGTAGGGCTCCCAGTGTTTGTGAGGGTGGGTTTCTTTCTATGTGTTTTCTGGCCTCAAATGTTCAGTGTCCTTCCAAACTATCTTTTGTTAAGCTGATTGTCTTTACTGAGAAAGTGGAACCAAGCAGAGGAAATACTTCTACTTCCACTGCCCAGTGCCTCTGTTCCCACTGTGGCGACCCCAGACCCTGTCATCCCCAGAGTCAGCATACCATTGATTGTCCCTCCTTCTCCTGCAGCAACTCTGATTTTGTGTGTGTGTGTGTGTGTGTGTGTGTGTGTGTAACTGGGGATTAAACTAGGAAGATAGCTTAGTGAAATAAGCACCTGTATGCTTAGTTTTGATCAGCAGCATGCACACTTGCACAATCTCCCTGATAACCCAGCATTCACCTCCAATGGGCCCTTCTGTGTTGCTCATGGAAGCAAGGCTTTCTCCAAGACTGTTTCTGGTCACAGTCTCCTCTACCCCCTCCCATTCCCCCCACCCTTCTCTGTTTTACCACTCAAATCTGGACAACTGCATTTTTCAACCCACTGTTTAGAATTAGTAATGCATTCATATGTTAAAGTCAAGGCTCTAAATCTGCATAAAACAGTGTGGAGTCAAAGCTTCCCTTCTCACCCCACCCACCACCCTTCTAGTTCCCATTGTAACCGGGGCATGACTCAGTTCTGTGTGTTCTTTCAATTTTTTTAAGTATATACAAGCAGAGAACAGCACGAATTCTTCCTTTTCCTCCTCATCCTCTTCTCCATCTCCACTTTTTGTCTGTCTGTCTGTCTGTACCTGTGCTAGGGAAGTGCTGTATCTCCAAGCTATATCCCCAGCCCTGCACTATAATTTTGTCTTGTTGAGGGGATACTGGAAATTAAATCCAAGTTGCACTGGCTATATCTTCAGCTCTGCTTTGTTTAAAATCAAGGAAGTTCTTGCTAGGTTGTCAAGCTGCCCAGGCTGGGTTGAGACTGACAACCTTCCTGCCTCAGCCTCTCCAGGGTAAGATTACAGCCATTGTTGGGGGCCATAAGGATCTGACCTTTGCTCAGAGTAAGCATGCAATAATCCGATAGATAACCTTTCCCAGTTTCTGTTTTTCTATCCCAAGAGTAAGCTTGCTTAACTAAGCTTGCTTAATTAAAACAAGAATAGCTCAACAATTAATGTTTTCCAGTAACTAAGACTACCTGCCCAAATAGGGTCAAAGTGGAGTCTGCAGCTGGCCACGCTCCCCTTCCCTCCCTGCTTCCTGCCTTCCTAGATATAAGCTCTAAGAGAACAATAAAATTTTGCAGCTTGATCAGACTCTTGTCTTGCTGCCTTCCTTTGTGTCTCCTGTCCCTTCATTCCCCTCCCTAGGTGGTCTGCACCCGTTGAAGCCCTGCGGGTCGGGGCAACTGGCGCCCAACGTGGCGCGACCCCCTAGCCAGGAGCGAGGAACGCCAATTCCCAGGAAAAGCTGATCAGCTAAGAAGAGAAGTCCGGATCGCTTCGGATCCACCCGCTCCGAGAGACAGATCGTCGTCGTGGCAAGCGGTTTCGGCTCAAGGTAAGAAGTGACGAGCCATGGGACAGGCATCATCGTCACATGATTTGTTTCTCTCCGGGCTAAAGGAAGCCCTCAAGACACGGGGAACTCGGGTTAAAAAGAAAGACTTGCAAAGTTTCTTTAGTTACATTAGAGAGACCTGTCCATGGTTTCCTCAGGAAGGCACTATCGATGAGAAACGGGCTAGAGTTGGAGATTGCCTTAATGACTATTATAGGGTATTTGGCCCAGAGAAGGTCCCTGTTCCCATCTTTTCTTATTGGAACCTAATTAATGACATTCTAAAGGTTCATAGACATTCCCCTGATGTTCAGACTGTTATCGACCATGGTGAAAAAATTTTACAAGGTTCCCCTCAACCCCCTTTAAGTCGTCCTCCCTCTGCTTGCCCTTCTGTCTCTGTTACTATCCCCAGTGCCTCCGCTAAAGATCCCCCCCAGCTCTGACCTCCAAGGCCGCCTCTGACCCTACTGCCCCTACTCCTGAGGCCCCTAAGGCAGCTCCTAAACACATTTACCCCTCCCTTCCAACCAGTGAAGATACTAATTTTTTAACCCCTGAGGAGGAGGCCACACTAGAAGATGAGGCCGCTCATGATCATGATCCTGACTGGCCTCAAGTTAATAGCCCCAAACGGGCTGCCACACACGCTTCGCGTTTCGGCCCGCCATCCTATATTCCTTCTCCTCGCTTCTGTGGACCCGTGTTGGGAGACCCTATGACTCTGCCCATGCCTGACCTTTCTCCCCTCCGACAAACCTTACAGGCTAGACGTGAGCATTTACAACTCCTTAAAGAATTATATTCCCTTGATGATGAGTTTCGTGACCTGACCTTAAAAAGCTTACCATCAGGCCCACCCATAGCCTCTCAACTTAAACCTGTCCCCCGACTGAAATCCAAGCCCAAAAAAGACCCTCACAAAAAGGACCCTCTTTTGGCTTTCCCTGTGACGCGTAGCCGCTCTAGAGATGCCATTCGCATCGCTTCCCTTACCCCCCTTCCAGAAGATTCCTCCTCTGAGGAAGAAAACACCCAAAATAAAGATGATGTTATCCCCGGGGATCCTCACTCTGATAGTGAAGAACGAGATACCGATGAGGAAGAGCCCAAACCTCCGAGACAAACTTATAAAAAACTTAGCCTGCGGGTCCTAGAAAAACTAAATTCTGCCTGTACCAAATATGGGCCCACAGCCCCATTCACTCTGACGCTTTTGGAAAATGCCAGTGACCGCTGGTTGACTCCAAATGATTGGTACTCCCTAGCCCGAGCTACTCTTTCTAGTGCAGACTTTGTTCTTTGGAAAATTGAATTTACTGAAAATTGTAATTTGGCCCAAAAAAATGCTGAAAAAACCTCTTCAAAAGGTTGGTCTCTTAAAAAACTCCTGGGCAACCCGCCCTATGATCATAATATCACCCAAGCAAACTTCCCACCTGGACTTTTAACCCAAATTCAGCATGCCGGTCTTCAAGCTTGGAAAAGCCTCCCTCAAAAAGGGCCGGCCACCACCTCTTTGGCTAAGGTCATCCAAGGGCCCGATGAACCTTACAACAGCTTTATCGCTCGCCTCACTGATGCCGCAGAAAGGTTACTTGGGCCTGGTGAAGGCGAAAGTATCTTTGTTAAACATCTGGCATTTGAAAACGCCAACCCAACATGCCAGACTGCTCTTCGCCCTCATAAGGGTAAGGCTTCCATTTCTGATTATGTCAAACTTTGCGCTGGTATTGGGTCCACTCATGCGTTGGGCTTGGCTATTGGGGCTGCTTTAAAGGCAGCCCAAAACCCCTGTACTTGCTTTTCTTCCAAACAGCCTGGCCATTTCGATAGAGAATGCCCCCAAAAGCAAAGAGCTTATAACATCCCTGGTCAGGGTCCATCGGTCGCCTCACAGCTTGCCCATGATTCTTCACAACCATCATTCCGGGAGATGAACCTGTCCCCATCCCCAGTTTAGACCTTGTGGCTGGTCGATCAAAAAGAGCAATTAAACTTATTCCCATCCTCGTGGGTATTGGGATAACAGGGGCTCTTGCTACAGGGACAGCGGGCCTTGGTGTTGCCCTCACCCAATATACCAAATTATCTCAACAACTCATAGAGGATGTACAGACACTATCGAGAACAATTCAAGATATCATAGACCAAATAGATTCCCTGGCTGAGGTTGTCCTACAAAACCGTAGAGGTGTTGATTTACTAACTGCCGAACATGGAGGCATTTGTTTAGCTTTACAGGAACGTTGCTGCTTCTACGCCAACAAGTCAGGCATCGTTCGGGACAAAATAAAAAAGCTCCAAGAGGACCTAGAGAGAAGAAGAAAAGAGCTTCTCCAAAATCCCATTTGAAATGGGTGAAATGGGTTCCTACCTTATGTACTCCCCTTGTTGGGTCCCCTGCTTGGGCTTTTGCTCGTTCTATCCTTAGGGCCCTTCCTTTTTAACAAACTGATGGCTTTCATTTGACAGCAGATAGATGCCATCAAAATGCAGCCTATACAGGTCCACTATCATCGGCTTGAGATGCTTGCTCAGGGCGACGGGGCATATATTGACCCCCAAAATTGTGATGATACCTATGGGCCCCTCCCTTCGGGGACAGCATGAGGTTCCAGGCCTATGCTTATCTGGTATGCTCCAGATATGGACATCACTGGGTGCGAGACAAGGTACCGCAAGGGGAGGCTGAATAAATAGCCATGTCCTGGATCCCCTGAGAGGCAAACCTGGCTTGCATAGAGGTTGGTATCAAAAAACTCTCAAAAAATCCTCTCCTCCTCAAAAGATACCCTATTAATGTGGGGCGCAAGCCCGGGAGGAGCCAGGTCAATACCTCCCCCAGTCGATTAATGTCCGCCACTATCCAAGTGGTTCTTTCCTTCCCTCTTAGGAAACAAAAAGGGAGGAAATGTTGGGGGCCATAAGGATCTGACCTTTGCTCAGAGTAAGCATGCAAGAATCCATAGATAACCTTTCCCAGTTCCTGTTTTTCCATCCGGAGAGTAAGCTTGCTTAACTAAGCTTGCTTAATTAAAACAAGAATAGCTCAACAATTAATGTTTTCCAGTAACTAAGACTACCTGCCCAAATAGGGTCAAAGTAGAGTCTGCAGCTGGCCACGCTCCCCCTCCCTCCCTGCTTCCTGCCTTCCTAGATATAAGCTCTAAGAGAACAATAAAGTTTTGCAGCTTGATCAG